>RSEE01000128.1:0-174138 GCA_003971905.1 Moniliella sp. 'wahieum' | reverse complement strand
TAACCCTAAAGCCTTATGGGATGCACATATCTACTACGTTGCGAAACCACAGCCCTAGGACGGGCTTGGCGACTACTTCTGGGCAGAACGGTTGATTGACGATGATGCGCCCTCGACAATGCGAGCGGTGCAGGCATACGGCAATGGTCTGCCAACAAACAGCGACTGGAGGCAAGAAGTGCGGCCTGTGCCGCATCCCCGGCCACCGATGTGGCCAGTGCCAAGACTTGATTGATGCGTCGATCCGGTCGATTGCTTGGAAGAAATGAGTACCCCTGCGCAGGTCGAATGCAGCGCAGAGGACGTCGTGGCGAACGGTTCGGGTTAGCAGCGGCAGCAGCAGCTTTTGATAGCCCCGGCAAGCGCACGTGTTCATCCGGAAGGAAGTCTTCTCATGTTTACTCCCCCTCCGAATCGGTGGAGGAGTTTTTTGGCGGTGGTCAAGATGCCAGCGCCAAGCGCGGTCGTGGTCGTGGGTGGTCACTGGGGCCGCTGCGCCGGTCGACGCGGAGGGCAGCGCTCAACTCTGTCTTTGCGCACAGGGTTGCTGTTGGGGGAGGCCTTACCCCCCTTGCCCGGCGGATCTGACAAGGGGTTGACGTCGGGTGAGGATGATGAGGACGGAACAGGAAAGGATCAGGGTGGATCGGAAGGCGAGCAGGCCGATAGCGAGAGGCGAGCAGTCCAGCTCGAGGCCGTCGGGGCGGCTTCCGATCCATCTCCCCTGCCTGACCCGCGGCGGAGATTCTTCACAAGGCAAAGAAAAACAGGTCATGTTCGCCAATGTGGTCTGGGGCTCCATACTAGCGGGGATGCCCTTGTGGAACATCTCGTACTAGTCCATATCAACACGCGCTGACCAACGCAACCCTCGGTGCCATTGTCTCGCCACTGTAGCTCGCCCGCCTATCCACCTGACCCCCGGACAAACACACCCTTCAAGAATCGATTCACCATGGCTCAGTGTCGACGAGCCCCTCAGTGATTCATCCCTTGCCGCCATCTGTCGGCATTGTTCGCTTACGACTCTTGCTTCGCTGCCTTGCGGCCCAGGTTTGATGGCGGTACGTTACCCACGTTCTTTGCACAGCGCGAGTGCTGACAGCCACAGCAGATCGAACCCGCACCAGAAGTAACTGTGGCATACGTGCTCACACAACGAGGAATCTGGCTGGGTCAGTACACGTTTGCCAGGCTGCGAGCGTACGCGGTGGACGCACAGGCCCTGCATCACTTGACGATGGGCACTCGCAAGGTAAGTGCGGGTGCCGCTCTCCCTTCGGTGGGGTCAGCACGGAAGAGCATGATTGCGCTTTGGTCGGGCAGGGACGTGCGAAAGGAGTGTCGCATTGTATCGGCCTGGTTTAGGTGCCGGGCGCCAACCCTGCGGGGTAGCCAGCTACGCCTGGCCAACATGGTGGGCGCCTTCCAAGCCATCTGCAGCGCTTCCTGCCAGTGCTGATCTGGAGGGTTGCTCTAGTGGAAGGGGGAAGCGTGGGCGGTGTATCTCTTGGCCGCAGCGAGAGAAGATGGTAACCGACACAAAAGCAGCCGCCGGCGAACAACAATCGACCGCCTCCGCGAAGCGGCTCCGACAGGGCTGCCGCCGCAAGAATCGGGAGGGTACGATTCCTGGCCAGGTAAGGACGGGCTAGCGAGGGGTGGTGCTGCGCGGCCAGGCGCCAGGGGCGCGAGTGCGGTGCCGATGTGGGTGCGAAGGCGAAAAGCAGTCGCAATCATCGATCATCCACACTGGCTGCGGTCACCGGTCACGCCGCCAATAACCCTAGCGCCGCGCCGAATTTGATCCGTCGCGTCTGGGCGGCTTTGCTTTTCCACCACCAACCAACACTTTGGGACCGCTGCTGCGCCTCGTGTCTTTGCTGCCTGTTCGCCCTTCTCTCCTCTCGCTGCGCACCAAGCCGGATGCGTTGCTCATGAGCACATCGTTAGCCGCCAACAGGCCCTGTGGGAACTGCAATATTGGGGGCTGGATTTGCGGTCCTTCCTGTGCGATGGTGCAGCTTGAGGCGCCAAACTATGTTGGCAGTGCGTTTCCTCTCTGGACTCGGAGCAAGATATGAACCCCCCCCCTCCTTTGGGCCCCTATCCGATGTGTCGGGCGGATTCTGACGTGGGCTGTGGCTCTGCGCTAAGGACGCTACTGATGTATGGGTTGCGGATGCTGGCAGCACTGGTGCCACCACCAACGATACTCCTGAGGCTGGGGTTGAATATGAAGGCAAGGAAAGCTCCATGCGCCTGAGGGCCAATCCCACCCCCTTGGGCCAAGGATCGCCGATGGCTAGCAATAACTACCTTCCTTGTATATCACCATGCCAAAGCCGAGACCGATCATCTGCACGGCCCGACTCAATATCGGGGTCATGATTCGCGTTATTGGTCCAACATGTACGATGACCCCCCATCACTTCTTCTGGTGTGACGTGCTGACTTGCGGGTCCGAACTTACAGGCACTGTCGTACAGTCGGAGACGATAAACAAGATGATCTGACCACTAGGGCAAGAAAGTGGATCAAGCCAGTACCGCGCTTTTCATGTATGTGGGATATGTTAATGGTTCGGAATCGCTTCGCACTTGGCCACTCCCCAAGAACGCTGTGGAAGCTGCCAAGTCAAGCGCTTCCAAGCTCCGTTTCGTCTTGGAGCCAATATCCTACGGCTGCATATTAAGCGCTCTCTCCCCTCTTCTCCCAGATGGGAATCAAGTCCAAGGGAGAGCGCGGGAGATTGTCCGTCGGCTGGATTTCATACTGAATGCGACCGAGGCAAAGGGCCCGAAGGAAAAAGAAAAGATTCCAGTGTGTTACATCGCTCGACTTAAAACACAGCTTGCAAAATGTGCAAGCGCAATGTTGCTTCTGCATTGAGGCTAGGAACACCCGAGTGATCTTCTTGCGCGCCACGAGTGCGGATCAAGCCACTCGTATAAATGGCCTCCCGTTGCCGCATCGGTCGTTCCTGTTGCAGTGGGTGCTTGCAGCAAACCCTCCGTCATCTGCTTCCCTCTAGACGCTGATTGGATCTGGCGCGATCCAAACTCCCTCGGCAGGTGAGCAGCAATGCCACGATGTACAAGTCATCAGGCGCGACGATGGTGACAATGTGGTTGGTCAATGGTAGGACCAAGTTGTCATCCCCGTGTCTGTCGGTTTAGGCAGAGTGTTGCTGCTTCCTCATCTTGGCCTTACCCACCGCGCCAAAACATCGGTTTGCGCAGCGAAGCGAACGTATGGGAGGACCAGGTGATCGGCCCGCCCACCAGAGGGATACGATCCTGCTCCACGGCATGGCACAAGGAAGACATGACGGTTCTGCTCGCCCGCCAAAATACGACGTTGCTGCCGAGTAGACGGCTCGAGTCGTCACGCGTCAACCGCGCCATCAGAGCCCCATTGAGGGCATGTCGGTGCCGAAAATGGTGTGGCCAAATCAAGACACCCGTCCTCATCACGCGGCCGATTGCAGAGGTTTGGTGGAGCGTAGCCGACCAGCATGGCGAGCGGGACGCTCGCCCCAAGACCCGGCTGGCTGGAGGGGATGGGGTATGCTTGGTACGTTCATTCTCCGAAGTACCTGTCGGCGTGTAATGCATGAGAATCACACCCTGTCGGACTGCTTTTTCCCCCTGATCCATGCCCAAGCGCCAGGGGAACAAGTTGAGGACGCGTAGCAGGCTGTCTTGCGGGTCTCTGAGCTGGAAACGGGCGGGAAGCTGGCGGTGGCGGAAGACGCACCGCAAGTGGTGCCTCTGGGCCGCGGCGCCGGCGATCGTTGCTCGCAGTGGTTAGTCCGAGTGATGGAGCAGGCGTGCGTCGCCCGAAGAGAGTTGCAAACTTTACCAGAGTGAATGTCACTACTAGTGAATGATGGCTGCCAAGCCCAGGAACGGCTGCCTGTTCCCGCCGCTGTTATGAATACGCTCGACTCGTCGACACCACACCGAGCAACAGGGGTTACCGGTTACCGGTTACACAGGCATGGTGAAAGCATGGCCGATGATTGATGATCTCGATGATCGATGATCCGCCCGCGGGAATGGTGGATGGGTGTTCAAAATGCGATTGAAAAGTGGGATTCAAAGCAAATTGCAAATCCCCACACGCCATCACTTGCACTTTGGTCGGCTCCTCCGTCTCGAGACAGTGCAACCTAGCTCGGGTTGCCTGCGCCGCGTGTTTGAGATTCGGGGGATAAGCGATCGGGACGGTACGGATGTATACCCGCGGGGCAGTCACTAGTCACTGGGCAGGCAGGTGCACCCATCAGCATAACTCAACGTATAGCCTGCAATCAACGGAGAAAACCCCTTTCGACCAGGCTGAATTGGATGGAGAAACAAAATATGGCTTTCATTGCAACGTCCACAGGCACGGCCCCGTCTCGTCCGCATTACTGAGAGTACGAATTGACGGTGCCATCAAGCTTCAACCGCTTCAAGTATATGTACTTCAAGCTTCCTCTTCAGGCTCTACTGAAAGAGAGGACAACCAGAAGTGACAATGAAATGCGCGTTACTTTAAGCTTTAGGCGCGCCCAGCGCGTGTCCTGGTCGCCCGTCACGCGTCACGCGCTACAGACGCTAGTCACTGCTCGGCGACAGTAGCTGCAGTTAGTACGTTTAGTAGCAGCAATAGAAATCTGTATGTGTTAAACGGTAGTCCGTCGATACTAACTGGCAGGCAATGTGTAACCCGCAGACAACACAGCCGTTTCTCCCCATAATCAGTACATGCCGGGGCGCTCAAGCTTCCAGGGCAAGTTTCCAGTTCATGACTGTGTTTCAGGAACCACCGCATGCCTAGCCACAGTGCACACGAGAGCTTGGCGCTAGCTTGACGCGGCTGAACGACGTTATTACCGCGTTGAACGTTAACGCGTTGAACGTTAAACGTTAAACGCTAAACGTTGAACCATCAAGTTGAGACGCTTGAAGCTTTTGAAGCTTGGAGCTTGAAGATGGGAGTGAGACCATGAATGACACAGAATATTGATGCGCGAGGGAGTGTGAAAACTATATGTGGTAACGGTGGCGATTGCACTAGCATCACATGTCACAGTCCCCATAGTCATTAAGTACTACTAATACTGTCTCTATAAATAGATTGTCCGGGTGGCTGGCTAATCTGCATATGCAAGCACCTGGGTTCCTATCTATAGTTCGCGTTCCATGACTGCATTGGCCGAGTGCTGTGCGGGCATCGATGAGGACGATCCGTGTCCAAAACCCAGTTGCAAAAGTAGTACCGTCCACGCGTGCAAATAGATTGACGCCGATAAGAGATCATTATCGCTCGTGTCAGAGATAAGCAGCGCGCTGTGGACCGGGACACTGTCCGAAGTAATTTTTCTCCAATGTGTGTACTTCTTCCCCGCGCACGGATTAGGGAGATTGGGCGGCAAGTTAGTGTTCAGATCGGTAGATGGGTTAGAGGCTCGGAGGAAGCTCGGTTGTCGCCATCGCAAGGCACGCTGTACCTTGGTCAGCACCTTTGGTACCACAAGAAACAAAACACAGATACGATACTCGATTCGCAAGGACACTGCTGCTGGTATATATCAATAGCCGGCCTGAGGTCATGCCCTCTCGTGTGTCCCACGAGTCTAGCAAAAAGCAGTAAAGAAACGCTCGCACGAGACGCTTCTATTCGCTTTTCCTTCCCTTCACATTGTTTTTCTGCCTTCCACTTTCGCTGTTCCCGCTCGCACAAGAAAGATGGCCCCCAAGGAGAGGAGAGAGGCCAACGCCGTGATGAGTGTACGGCAAGTCACCTCCGTCCTGGTTCGCAAGGCACGCTTCCTCACCACCTCCGACGCTTGGTTAGGCACCACCAACTGGGGCCACCTGTTCCTCCCTCGTCTGCCCTGGGGACAGAAACGCGCGCGCGCGTGCCGTGCCGAGGCCTTGCGCATCGTTGCCGATCAGCACGCGGGCCATCCCGATCACCGGGGCACCAAATCCAGCCTCGACCCCACCATCTCGGTATGTCCGGACGGAGGCCCCTCGCTGTACGAGGTGAAGCAGCAGGTTCAATTGGACGAGGTGGAGGTGACCTGTGCTGCCGAGGACAAAGAAGAAATGCCGTTTTATGGCCTGGACGACGAGCTGCCCATTCTGTTGGCCATGATTTTGGATTGCAGCACTGCCTCGCCATGCTTGCCGGCATCATCACCCCACCTACGATCCTGGCCGCCGCGCTGCACCTCGATACGCATACCGAAGCATACATGGTCTCGGCCGCCTTGATCACTAGTGGCCTTTTGTCAGCGCTGCAAATGGCTCGGATCCCGTTACCCTTTGGCTACCAGATCGGAACCGGTCTCCTCACTGTCGTCGGCATCTCATTCTCGGTGCTCAGCACGGCCGATTCGATCTTTGATGTCATGTACAAAGATGGCACCTGTCCCACCTCCTTGGCCGCCGACGGAACAGTGACCCGGTTGGCGTGTCCCGAAGCGTACGGGTACTTGATTGGTACATCGGCGCTCACTGCGCTGCTGGAGGTGTTTATGTCCTTTGTCCCGGCTCGCGTCTTGCGACGCATCTTCCCCCCGATCATCACGGGCACGGTGGTGCTCCTGATTGGGGTCAGCCTGATCAGTTCGTCCGGCGCGCCCAATTGGGGCGGCGGGGCTAACTGCATGGGCCGGCCCGAGGAGGGGGCGTTCAAAGTGTGCCCTCGGTCGGGGGCGCGCCGCGCACGCTGCCGTGGGGAAGCCCTGAATACGTGGGCCTGGGCTTCTTGGCCGTGACAACGATTGTCGTGGTAGAAATGGTGGGGTCGCCCGTGATGCGCAACATGAGTGTCGTCCTCGGTCTTCTTCTTCCGCTCCTCGTGGCCGGACCGACAGGGTACATTTCCAAAGCGTCGATTGATTCGGCCCCGGCCATCACCTTCCTCTGGACCACGACGTTCCCATTGCGCGTGTACGGTCCCGCGATCTTGCCACTGTTGGCGTGCACGTTGATTTTGGGCATTGAGGAGTTGGGCGATGTCACGTCCAGTGCGGAGGCTTCCCGACAGCCCGTCACGGGTGCCTTGTTTGACAAGAGGGTGCAAGGCGGCCTGTTGGCCGATGGACTGGGCAGCATTCTCTCTGGCCTCTTTACGTGCTGCCCCATGACAGTCTTCTCCCAGGTATGTCGTTCTTCTTCATTGTGGATGCCGTTTCTAACCTTTGCCTTTTGTATGATCGAAAAAAGAACAACGGCGTGATCGCCCTCACTCGGATCGCGAACCGTCGAGCGGGCTACTGGTGCTGTTTCTGGTTGGTACTTATGGGGGTCTTGGGTAAATTAGTGGTGCCCTCTTGGCCATTCCCAAGTCAATTCTGGGCGGGGTAACCACGTTCTTGTTTGCCAGCGTGGTAATCTCGGGTCTCAAAGTGTTAAAGGAGGTAGAGTACACGCGACGCAACCGCTTCATTCTCACGTGTTCGCTTGCATTTGGGATGATCGACGTGTTGGCTCCCTCCTTTTTTTCTTACCTCTTTGCATCGGTATCGACCAACAACAAGGGCCTTCAGGGCTTCCTGAACGCGATCGAGATCGTGCTCAGTACTCCCTACCTGATCAGCGCAATCGTTGCCGTGTTTCTTAACCTACTTCTCCCGATGGATATCGAGGATTATGTGGCTGAGTATGAGTGGCAGGCGCCCGCATCGCCAGAGCAGCCCTTCGTCAACCCCCTGGCCACTCCGTCCAGTAAGGACGTCACTTCTCCCTCCTCCCTCTTGCCTATGGAGCATGTTTCATCTTCCCCATGGACCAGGTGAAAACTGCATGAAGCAATGTACCTTCGTCTTGTACTACTGCATCCCCTCTCCGCCTCTATACAGAGTATATGTAGCGTCCACATTGATTGATCATCACGACCAGTTTATCCTTCGGCGCTATATTTCCAGGTCATAGGGAAGAGTGAATAGGTGGCCGACGAAGACGAAGAGCTTGAAGAAAGGCCGTCCAGCGGAGGTGAGGGGGGGGGGGGGGGTTCCTGAGCATGATAGACGAGAGTTGGCACCGCACCAGCATCTATCCGGACATGCCATATGGACTGAGGTCTCCGCCTGAGTAGGACGATACAACGCGACGCGAATCTAAAGCAAAGTGCACATGCATTGGTGACGAAGGAAGAGTGCTGCACCTGCCCATCGACGGCAACAAAAGCGTTGTGTTCGAATGAAATAGCAAAAAGGGCACCGGGAACCATTACTCTGAGTTACTGTGGTGAGGGGGCTCCACAGCAGATTTTGGCGTTTGCGGTGAACGGCTGCTGCTGCTCGGTTAGCTGGTATTGACGGCGCACCTCCTCGTCCAAATAGTTGACCGAAATCTCCTGCCAGGTCTGAGCGCCCTGCCTGCCACCGAGGTACTCCGATCCGTATTTTTTTGGACGCGCGCAAGATTGCCCCCACACTCCTTCTAGTATACAGCGAACAATCTTTTGGGTTTCTTGAGCAAATCGTACACGTCGTTTTCGGCGTTCAGGCTCCACCACATCCAACGCCAAGGGTCCTTGAGCACCTCGCTCATTGTAAGGGGGTGCTTGTAGCCCACGGGGAAAGGGGAGGTTTTCCTCATGACCTCTTCATCCCCCCTCTCTTGCCGCGCTTCGCTTTCCTGAACGTTTTCCTGCCAAGCGTCATCCTGCGTTGCAGCTCAAAAGGCTTATCCACAAATGTGGAGGGCTTATCAAGTCTGACCCCCGCAGGAGCAGAGGTAGGGCTGAATGATGCGCGGGCCCGAGGGGTGATGTGCTATTGGTAGGTGGGACAAGGGGGATGGGGCTGGCCGCAGGGTGACAAAAAAGGGGGGCGCTCGGTGGAAGTAGGATACGGGTGGTGAGTGCTGGTACAAAAGGAGCGGCAGGGGGCAGGAATCGTAGGAACCGCAGGGGCCGCAGGGGTCGCAGGAATCGCAGAGGCCGCAGGAGGAGCAGGAGGAGCAGGAGGAGCAGGAGGATTAGTAGGAGCAGGAGGAGCAAGAGGATCAGTAGGAGCAGGAGAGGCAGGAGGAGCAGGAGGAGCAGGAGGAGCCGGAGCAGGAGGCTCAGCAGTGGGAGGAACCGGAGGAACCGTGGTTGGAGGAGCAACGGCAGGGGGCGATTCACAGGGTGGGGCCGTGGGAGGATTAGGAGGAGGAGCAACAGCAGCAGTGGCTGTCGGGGGACGAGCAAAAGCATCACCACCAGTGGGACAAAAAGCAGGTGGGAATCGAGGGAGATGACGCGCCAGTGGAGGAGGATGAGGCAGCTGTTGAGCAAGGGGAGGAGGAGGCATAGTTGGGGGGGCGAAAGGGAGCGCCCACGGCGACGGGCCCCCGTCGGACCAGTCACGCGACCCTGGTCCTGAGCCTGATGCCACATCGCCATCGACAAGACATTCAAACGCTGTTTCGCAGCCTTCTTGACGTGATTCACGACCTGCGTCTCTAGGGCACTGATAATCTTCTCCGGGATGGCGTCCACCCGGGCTGCCATGCGTTCTGCTAGGCCCCGCATCAGGTGCTCAACAGCGGGAGAGAGAAACGTCTGTCCCGGCGCCCGGGAGCGCTGATCGACCGGCTGTGGGGGCTTCCACTTCCATGTACATGTGCATGCTTTCCGGACTCTCAGGTGGTCCCGGTCCACCACATACCGAATCAAAGTCAAATCACCCCGCTCCACCAGTACAGCTCCTGCAGCATCTTGGGCCGTTCGCCGAATTCATGCAAATAGGTGAACGCATCTTGCCCTCCCCCCCGCGTCGAAATCCGTAGGCGGCATAATAGCCGGTGATGGTTTTGAAGTGGGGAATGGAACGCAGGGTTTGCCTGAGCCAGGAATTGAGCGTCTTGGAGGTCAAACGCGCCGTCGCGCGCGGACAGAGCGTCTGGTCAGTGGTGTAACCCTTGTCGAAGGATGCGTTCCTGGTCAGCTGGGGAAAAACATAGTCGTCCGGCTCCAATGCGTACCCAAATTGGTGGCAGTGCCCCTCCAGCGCTTCATGATCTGCACCGCGCTCGCCTTCGGTCGCTCGGCTAGATCAAAGAGACGAAACTCCTGTCTGTAGTCCGGGGTGTGCGAAGTGGTATTGCGCAACACGCGCGCGACCCTTCCCATACAACAAAGAGGAGACAAATTAGAATGGAAACAATAGGGAGGAGGAAAAAGGTTATCAACGTACCTAACCACTACCGCATCTCCATACCTCGGCCCGGACTCACTAGCAATGTCCCTCCATGTGAGGCCCAGCACATCGGAGGGGCGAAGCCACAACCGGTACGCAAGAATGCGGATCGTCAAGAGCGTAAGTGGCCGGGTCTCGGACGGGTTGAACAGGAGTGCGCCTCCAGCCTTGGCGACAACGCTAGGATCGGGGCGTACCCGTTTCAATTGGAACTCGAGGACATCCACGATTTCTGCCAAGTCCCAATACCGGATGGCAGTGGACGAATGAGACACACGAGGATCCCGGCGATGGCGAATGTGAGAGGTGCGGAGGATGGCGGCCACCTCGTTGGTGCGCGCCGGGTTGCCGAGGCAGGTGTGCCAGTCAAAGAAGTGGTCGGAGTCAGCGTCGGGATAGGTCCGTTCGAACCACCAGAGCAAGGCGGAGTGCCAGGACGACGTGTCAAATGGCACCATTTTGAACTTGTACGCGTGGAAAAACCAGAGGGTGACTGCAAACGCCGTCGCCCCGGTTTTGCTCTCGAGACAGGTACTTCACGTCCGCATGGCTGGCAGGGAGAGAGAGTCGACAAACTGGCGAATCGCAGACTGACATTCGCGTACGGTCGAAGGCGAGAGGCGAGAGTGGGATGTGAGCGCATGTACTGTGCGTCCCAGGTGGCCTCCCGTGCGGGCGTGGTCTGAAACGTCCCCGCCCAGCGCATACTCGGGCTCATCGGCCGGCACGGGGGCCCCCAGGGTGGACAGAACAGGCGCCTTGTCCGATCCGGGCCCGGGCATCAAAATGACAGCGTCGGGATGGGGCACAGCCTCCTCCCGACGCTGTCTTCGAGGGCTTGGAGATCCGCGATGGACACGACGAACGGGGTGCCGCTGAGGGTGAGCGTGGTAAACAGCTCCTCCTCTCGCGCTGGGTCGTCCAGGTCCTCCAGCTGCGCGTCTCGTCCGAGGTCTCCATCCTCGTCATCATTCTCATAGGCTTCGTCGTCTTGGTCTTTGTCGGCAGGGTCGCCGCGCGCGTCATCCGGGGCCGGCTCGATCGGCACACGCGGAGAGGCGCTACGGTGGCGGGGCGGCGCAGGACGGGACGAGGCCAGCGAGGGGGCGCGAACGCGGCGAGGACGAGGGGAACGCCGCGATGGCAAAGGAACCATGCTGGGAGCGCGGAGGAGGTGCAGCTCTCCTGGGCGTGGGCTCGGGCGGCCCGAGGACGTCGATTGAACATCGACGGGCGAATCTCCGTGGCGGTTGTTGAAACATTGCCAAGCACCACTTCCTTACGTCAGTATTCTCGCACACACACCAACCACCGCGTCGATCGGTGCATTGGCCATTCCGCGTGTCCCGTTCCGCCGCATTGCCGGGTCTGGGTGCGGGGGCGAGCTTGAGTGCAAACGCCCGACCGCTCCTCTTGCCTTTGTGTTTCGCGACGGCGGCGACCGCCTCTGACACAGCCCTCACGCCCACTCGTGACGCGCACTCGACCGCCCGCCGCCCTGTATGAGCGCCCGCAGCCCATCGCGACGCGCCCGTCCAGCGATGTCCCACGCCCACCTACGATCGCCCCGCAGCCAACATCTCATCGATCAGAAATAATCTGCCCTTTCCCCCGCACGCCCCTCCGCCGGCAGTGTGCCGATCCCTGCATCCCCCCACACCTTGCCTCTCGGACGTGCTTCCCTCTTGGCCGGCCAGGGCAGCTGGGAGCTACAAGTCATGCTTCCTCGTTCTCGCCACCACCACCGCAGCCCCATCCTCGTCCCCTCCACACGGCTCCCGGCCAACATGTATAGCAAAGGTGTCACCCCTGGACAGCGTTACCGTGCTTAAGACATTGCTATCGACCGGCAGTATAGGTTGGTCTGCGGGAGGCTCGAGGAAGATGGCCGAGGTCTGTATTCTACTGCGACATGAGGAATGTGTGCTTCGGAAGACGACAACGACCTCAGCATTACCTTACGCCGGGTCCTCTCGTCCAGCCGGACTTCCCTCGAGAAGGAGATGAAAGGCAAAAGCTTCGTACCCCCCCAATCTCGATCCTGTACCGGAGCATGCCTCTGCCGCCCCCAATGGCTGCACCAATCCTCTAACTCTGGTTCATGCGGTTGATGACGCGTCAGCCACCGACAAGGTGCAGGATTCGAACCTGTGCAGGCAGAGGACACTTCGTTCGTTGTAATCAATTCCCTTGATCGCTCGAGCGCATTTCTTGTGGGCACCGCAGGGCCGCTGGGGTTGAGGTTTTGCAAGTGGTGCCCATGAGAGGGACCGCGCACGGGTGGTATACGATACCGCCCGAGCATATGCGGTCTCCCCAAGTGGAGCCGGCGCATTTTTTGTGGATCTGTTATCGATTATCGATGTCATTGACAGGCATCTCATGCGTAATCCTGTTTAAACTTAAGGTGGCGCTGAGGGATACCCTGGTACACCTTGTCCGGACGAGTATAGGAAGCGTTGCTACTTGCGACGGCTGGTCCCTGCTGCGGGGCCGAGGTGCCGTGACTGGTTTGTGACATTGTATCACATACCGCCATTGGGGGATCGATCATCGATATCATCAAAAAGTGATTTTGCGACAGTCACTTGTGATGATAGTGATCCTAGTGATCGTGGAAGACCATTTGAAAGTCTGGTTGAAAGATGGTGTAGTTGCAACGCCTTGATATAGCTATGGAGGGGGACAAAAAGGAGCAAAAACGATCTTAGATCTATCTTAGAATCTTAGCCCCATCGAATTGCTGGAAGCTTGAGGCCAGCGCTTCAGGCCCTCGGACCCTCAGGCTGAGGCCTTAGGCCGGAAACAAGGCAGGAGGAAAATGGAGCAAAAGAGTTCTGTGTTGGCACCGGCGAGGGTGGGGGAAGGCGCATTCTCAATCACATTCCTATAAATCCTGGCGTCGCACGCTGCGACCGTCTGTCCCAGAAGGACGGCTTTATATTCGTGTGATGCATGTGATCTCGGTCCCATTGAATAGACCACACACCGTCGGCGAGCATTCCTCTACCGCATTCCTTGCGGGTCTCTTGCGCTGTGCCTATAAGTCCCTGGTTGCCATATGTGAGCTAGAAGTACTAAGTCCTCCGCAAAAACACCAGCGTCCGTCATGCGTCACGCGTCAATCAATATTCAATCCAAACGTAGTGCCAACAGACCCCAATCTTACTCAAAAGCAAGAAAGAAGTGAGGCCACACTGAGGCGAAAGGGGCAGGGGAGTCGTACGCTCGTAAAAGCAAAAAAAACAGGTCGTCGGTCATCATCATCATTCAAAAGGCGTTACTACGCGTTTTGCACGTAAAAAACGTTAAAGCGGCATGCACAGCAAAACGAAAAGGTCATCGATGTCATCAGGAAAAAAAAGGTAGGTAATCATTGGGTGCCTAGCAGTCTCAAGTCAGCGACGGTCTGATGGTCCGGTACTGACTTGTTGGGCTCATGATCAAGATGGTCTGCATGATCGCTAAGGTTGTCGTCAATGATGGATGGTCATGAAGAGTTGTCGTTTACATTTTGGTGCAAGTTAGTGGGCCTCTCCTTCCCCCTCGCCGTCACGGCCATCAGGACCTTTGGAGCACGTATTGTCCATCTCCTTGTCCTGTTCCACCACCCGTTCGGCACACACTTGGTCAAGAATCCGGTGCAACCGTACCCGATTGGCATATGCCCTTGTAAGCCTCGTGCGCACCTTCTGATCCAGCCCACTATGCCCAGTAATCAGGATCTGCATCATGAAGGCTTCGATCGTCATGGGTGGAATGTTGCACAGCAGCTGGCCCGTCATGTTCCAGTGCATCCCCGAAGCACCACAGACCAACCCAAGGATCAATAACAGGTCCAAAATGACGGCCCACTCATGTGCGAAAAGGAAGAGCATCGTGTCTGATACCGTGCGGGTCCAGCGCCAGAGCCGCGAGGAGAGTTTTTCTTTCGTGTGTGAGGAGGCGGAGATGGAAGTGGAGGTTAGATGGCTAAGTCCGGGAAGTACGACCACGTTCGTTGAGAGAGGGGTGGCAATGTCTTCCTCCTTCGGTTCCTTCTCATTCTGGACAGTGTATTTCCCTTCATGCTCCTGCTTTCCTGGTCCTGTTGGGGTTTTGGCGCCGTTCCCCCTCCTCCATCGCGTTCGTAGGCGCAAGCCCGACTCCCGCACAGCCTCCATCATCACGTCATCCTGCCGTGCCAAATCATCGAACCACGGATCCTCCCACTCATCCAACCGCATTTGCATGTTCCGTAGCACGAAACCGTCGTGTAATCCGATCAAGCCGGCGTAGGTCCCGATAATCAACCACCAGTCCGTCGAGAAGTTCATGGGAGCACCAATGGCAATCCAGACGATGAGTACCACGATGAGAAGTGCGATGCCGAATAGCGTGCCTACTACTGAGGCGTACACTTGAATGCACTTCTGGACCAGGTTCCCACGTGGGAGGGAGGTGCAAATCGGTAGGTTGCTCGCTCCAGCCGAAGAGGGGCATTGCGGTGAGGTACCATCAGGCGAAAGGTCCTTGTTGGTAGGTTGCTTGCTGTGAGGGGGGCACTACCGTCGGCAGCGGGAATAGCGGGGAAATTCTGCGTGAGCACCCTCAGTCGGTACTCCAACCGTCGGTCGAGGCGCAAAATCGCCTCCGTACACACGCCAGCGTACCGACCATTTTCTTCGCGCGCAATGGCCAAGAAGGAAAACGTAAAGATCATCCACGCCGATAAGGCAGAGTTCCAGTCTAGCTGCCACAGGTCGCTCCAATGCATCGACTGACCGAACCCGATCCAGATGAAGAAGAAACAGACCCAGAACAAGATGACGGAGAATATGTGGCCGATGAGGAAGGTAAAGTAGGTGAGCGTTTTGCCTATACGGGATTCCGTGGGGAGCTGAGGGTCAAGAGAGGCAGATTGAGTGTGGGTGTGGGCGTGGTGTTGGGGTGGTGGTCGTGGTCGTGCTGGGTGGGGCCACGTGCGGGTGCAGAGGTGTTGGGATAGTAGGGCAGCGCGGGCACTTCAGATTGGGCCGGTTGGATGTCGTCCTCATCCCCACCCGGATTCGGAGAGGCAGGGGGGTGCGTACGCACACGGTAGTGTGACAAACACTCACGGAGCATGGCGAGGTTGTTCGCAGCCCTAGATCGAAGTAACGAAGTCGACCTCCGCGTTTTGCCGAAGATCATAAGCTGATGGCGCATAAGCAACGAGTCCCACACGTATGAGAAGATTGCTTGTCGTTGCCCATTACGATCTGCCACGTTTCGGTGTGGTAGGGGATCCCAATAAAGACCCAGGCCAATAGGATGGCTTGAATCAAGCCGAAGATCAGGAGGGAGCCCGATTGATGTACGAGCCAGTTGAGCATGCGGTCGATCCATGAGAGTGGCTCTTCCACCTCATCTTGGTCCACGTCAGAGGGTGCGCCTTCAGTAGCGGATGTGGGGGAGAAGGGGGGGGGGTGGACGGTAGGTGCGGCGGTGATGGTGAGGTCGCGCTGGAAGTGCAGCTGGCGCCCCATGCGCTTCAGCCATTTGGGAGGGGCATGTTGTGTAGGTGGTGAGGATGGTGTTGGAGAGAAACAAAAACTATATTATATTGATGACGGACTATAGATCTATACACCCTAAGGTTGTGTGGTGGAGTGTGGTGGTTCTTATCTGATCTGATGGCGAGAGACTGGGTGCCGGGAAGGTGAGGGGGGAAGAAAAACCTCGAGCTAAAAGGGCGACGATGGATCGCGAAAAAAAAAAACCTCGGGAAAAGCTCCTGGTATGCAAAACCACAAAATGGCCCGACGGCTATAAGCGCCATATGTGGCAAGTAGGGGTGTGCTTGATCAACATGATGCGATGGCATGACAATGTGTGCCATGGGAAGACGAAGAGACAAACAAAAAGGTGCGGAGCTTCGTCCATGCCCAAACGCATACCTGCGCCATCCAACTTTGATGCCAGCCCTTTCACCCAGAGTTACCCTGTCGAGTGTACTCACCCCATGCATGCAAGTGTCTGTTTAATAATGTTGTGAATGGGTGACTGACTGCCCCCCTGCTGCCCTCGCTGTATGGCATGACATCGCCCGACTGCGGGTGTGGCAGCACTGTCGGGCAGTGGCCCTGTGGGGTTTGGCCAGCCCATTCGCTGCAGCGGGAGCCTATATCGTGGTTTATGGACTACAAGTTAGAGTTCAACGTTCACCTTTCTCCCTGCTCTCTTCTTCTGATATCTCTCGACGTTGAACTTGAGACCGAGAGGCCCAAGGCTGAGGCGCTGAGGGTCCTCAACCTTCCGTCTCGCACCTCCTGTTACGCTGCCACAGTCTTTCTCTCGGAATGGCCTATCACTCGGTATTTGGCATTCCTTTTCTCGCATCACATTTCGTTGACATCTCAATATTCAGACGGCTCATCGGGGGA
The DNA here is from genome assembly GCA_003971905.1 of Moniliella sp. 'wahieum'. Classification (NCBI taxonomy): domain Eukaryota; kingdom Fungi; phylum Basidiomycota; class Moniliellomycetes; order Moniliellales; family Moniliellaceae; genus Moniliella; species Moniliella sp. 'wahieum'. The sequence goes on along the minus strand of RSEE01000128.1, from coordinate 157,545 downwards.
TCTCGTCGATCACCAATGCATCAACGTTCAAAGTTCAACGTTCAACGTGTTCAACCCGCTTCCGTGGGGTGGCGACCCCTATCCTCTGTGGGTTCGGTTCTTCGCCCGTCGCACCACAAAGGTTCACCACATGTACTGGTACTGCTGGCATGTGTGCGTTTGCAAAACTTATTGAAACTGTTGCGCCACAACCACAACCAGCGGCTCCAATCAGATGGTCGCAACTGTGAGTTACAGTCCTGACGGAAAAAGCAAGGGCTGAGATCGCGCTGAGAGTTGTTCACAAGGTTCACATGTCACAAGCGTTGCGGAGAACGGGGTATCGAGTCAAGCGGTGGATACCGTCCGGAGAAAAGGCAACGACGGGGCTCATCAATCAAGGGGGGGGGGGACTCAGTACTCAGTACTCATAGGAGCACAAAGCAAGACGCATGTGCGTTAACATGTGACAGGGGCTTGTTATAATGCCAACATCGCAGAGGGTGTCTCTATTGGGGAAGCTATCATGGGACCCTGGCGTGGAACGCCAACATCCAACGCTCGTTCAACGTTTTCAGGCCACAGGCCTTTCAGGTTATCGATCATCGGTCGATCATCCTGCACGGCGGGCAGCCGGCGGCGTGATCGATGATCTCGATGATCGACAGCCTCGTCAGCTGCGTCACATGTCAGGTCGATGTCAACCGCCGATGAGTGATGCAGTGATGAGTATACTGAGTGTACGCGAACAACCACAGAGTACAGGCGACCCTACTAGTGCGGGCACTGCGTAGAAGAAGAGAAAATGCATGCCATGCCAGCTGCGTCGTTGTTTGTTTGTGTCGGTATAACTGGCACCTACCCCAAAAGGCGAGAGGGTGAGAAGCTGTTCGAAGCGGTTTTGGCGTCAATTTAAAACGCATCCCCGTGTGGTTTTCATCGTTCATCTTCCCACCTGATTAACCTGATTAACTGATTGGCCGCAGGCTGACACAGGTGGCAGCACAACGAACCAAGCAGGGGGTAAGGCCTAAGGGCAAACGCACACGTCCGCGAGCGAGAACGGTCCGAGCAACAGAGCAACAAAAGGCCCCTGAATATTGAATCGGAGTCCCAGGGCCAGGAACGGTGCCTCAACGTTCAATATTCAGCCTTATTCATCCTTCAAGGGTTCTACATACTAAGCCTCCTCTAGGTGTGCAAACAGAATTGAATCAGCACGTGAATACTCTGGTGTATAGGCTTGCCTTCTCGCAGGGGCCGGACGACAAGGTATGCTCAGGAGAGAGTGGCATCCAACAGGTGGATGCCTATAGCCTCATCGTATAATTCCTGCGCGGTACTATCTGATGTGATGAATGACTATATCCTGAGCGTATGCACGGAGAGCTGTTGAGCATAATAGAGAGCGATCCCTGCGGGAAGCGAAAGGAACACCGCCGTTGTTGCAGTGTAGGGACTATGACATGGGTATGGAATGGTCAGATCAGGTCAATCATGCGGATTAGGTTACTGACCTATTGCGCCCTAAGGCCTAACCCCCGACGGTTTGCGCTTCGTATAACGCGTACTAGGAACGCCCTACAGTGATGCATGTTGATGGCTCCATCCCTTGCATCGACCTATAGATCTGACCAAATGTCACGCGGTACCGCTCCGCAAAAGCGTGTCTGCGGAAAAAGCGTGTCTGCGGCAAAAGTGTGTCTGCGGCAAAAGCCCGCAAGCAAGGGGCACTGAGGCGGCGACACCGTGTGGTCTCTTCTGTGGTAAGATCTAAGACAGAGCGTGACTCAAAGTGGATTCCGTGCAACGCGCACAATGAGATGTGCTCTGGTCCCACAATCCCTCTGAGCGTGCGATTCGGTCCAAGGGATGACAACGAAATGTAACTAGCATAACGATTTCCTTTCCTCTGTCGTCCACAAGGGTGGGAGAGCATGTTAGGCAAGATGGGAGAGAGAGATCGTATCAACATTTCTACCGAAATCGTATTAATGGTGCAACCTCTTTCCAGTTGACATATGGGATGAATGTAAAGAATAACAGTGTGCGTAATAGACCCGAGGAGAGAGCAAGTATACAGTAATGAAGTTAATGAAGCTAGTAGGGACAGGTCACGATTAATGTGTGTGATGAGAACTAGTACAACCGGGACGAACATGGAACGACATTAACGCGACAAGGCTTTCCATTCCTGGTAAAAGGTGGACTGAGCGAGGGCAAAGATTTTTCTGGCCTAAGATGTGGACCAACTCGACGCTCCAGAGCCCGGGAATGGGAGCGACGTGCGTGAGGCGGACGTAAAAGGCGACCGTGTCGCTCGGCAAAGCGTCGAGACAAGGTGCCCAGGAAGCAGGCCACACATGTGCCCCGTTTGGCGCCTGAACCAGCGCACCCATCCCGTCCAGCAGCGTTGTGATTCGCGGTGGGCAGTGGCCACGGTAGGGCGCAGAGCGTGTGTTCCTCAATGGGCCCCTTGTGCGGCCGCGGATGCGGAAGCTCAGGGACAGTATTTCCGACGGATGAAACGGGGGCACTGGTGGCCGAGCGTTTGCTCCAGATGGCTGATCTGATAGACGATGCGAGAGGGAGCATTAAGAGTCTTCCGCTTGGGGCGGGGGGAGTGGCCGACGTGGGTGTGAGGCAATGGGGTGAGCTAGACGACGAGGCTGGTGCAGGCGAAGAGACGAAGTGGTTTTCTTTTTCATTGAGAGACCCCAACGACGGGAGTAGCGCCGGATAAGGGTGGGAGGCTGCGATGGTTGGAAGGAAGATACCAGACTTGGGGTGGAGGAGAATCGAACGCTTTCTTCCTACCTCCACTTCCGACCGAGAAAAAAGAGACTTGACACGGTCGAGGTGCATGTGGCTTTGGGACAGGGGATGGCCAGACGGTCTCAGTACGGCAGAGAAGAGGGGTTGGCATGCTCGCTGGGTGGCTCAGAGAGAGTCCATGTCCGACGGCGGCGTGGGGCTGCCGGGCGAGAGGGCTGGTGAGTGCTGCCTTCTGTCGGAGCCCCCAGGACCGAAGTGAAGCGACCGAAGGCAGATGGAGGTTGCGCCGATGAACTGCATCCTGATTGCGGGGCACAGGGTGAGACGGCTGGTTCTCTCGCTTATCCACAGGGAGGGGAACGAGGGAGCGATGGGAGGAGGCGGACACGGGGGACTGCGCGTCTTCGCCCAGGGTGTTCGTGAGACTGGTGCGAGATGTACTGGCGGTGAAGTAGCTGGTAGGGGTGTTTTGATGAGATCCTGAGGAGGAAGAGCGGCTGTGCCCTCCAGAGTACTGACGGCGCGTAGGGCCATTCCCCCATAAGCAGGGGGGGTCGACTGCGTGGAGCCATATCAAAACGGTGGGTCTGCCCAATGGCGGGGAGAGTGAATGATGGGGTGGGTGAAACAGGATCCGGCGAGGCAAGGATTTCATCGCCGCTCGATCTGTTGGCATTGAGACTGGAAGGGCGGGGAAGAGGCAAGGAGGACGATCGCACGATCGAATGTTGAAGCACCAGAAAGAGACCGACTAGAAGCTGCAGCAGGCGAGGACCGATGCCGGCGAGTGAGCACACCGGACAAGGTGGTAACACTGGTATCCTGTCTCTTGAAATTGGGACGGTGCCTTGCTTGCGTCCCCCGTTCCTCATCCTTCCAGTCGGAGAGGGAGGGAGGTGCCGTGCTCTTATGGGACATGTGGAGAAAAGGATGTGCCAATGCAGCAGTAGTAGTCGGCGGCGGTTTGGGTCGATTTGGAGAAGAGGATAGAGGAGTGTGTGGGCTGTGGGAGGCACATGATTGGGGAACTGAAGGCGGCCATGGAGGAGGCGCGATAGACCGTCGCAATGTCATAACAGGGAGGTAGAATGTCATAGTTGAAGGGGAGGTAGCCAGCGAGTAAAATGTAGAGGATGACGCCGCAGGACCAAATGTCAATCGCTGGGTCAAGATGCGGGCCCGTCTGGGTAATCATCTCAGGTGGTGTGTAAATGGGATGGATTTGGGGCGGACATAGGTCTTCGGAGGCTTTCCAGGTTTCCCCCTTAATCCAGGCAGCCGACGCAAAGTCGGTGATGAGGAGGGTGGTTTTGTTCCTGGTGAGAAGGAGTTTACGCGGCCGAAGAGAACGGTGCACGATTCCATTTTGGTGGAGGTAGTTGACTCCGGAAAGAAGCTGGGAGAGAAACCCAGCAGCCTCGTTGGGCCCAAGGTACTGCGCATGCGAATGTACTCTGCCAAGGTGCCATCTGCAGAATTCCCACGCACCAGAGCATCGCCAGAAGTCACAGTTAGATGAAATCGATGAGAGGTTACAAGTGTGAGCGATGGCGGAAAATGGGCATACCTTCTGCATACTCCAGGGCGATGCCGGTGAATTTTTCTGTCTCCACAAGGTCGAGCAAGGCAACATGTTGGGATGGGAAATGCGCTTGAGAAACGTGATCTCCTTGCGCATGCGCGGGTTAGACTGGGCCGTTGTGTCCCTTACAGGAAGGGTTGTCAGAGAGGCCAAGACAGGAGCGGTCCGTTCACGAGGGACACGTTGGACCAAGCGAAGAACGACCTCGTATCCCTGAGGATGAAGCGCCAGCTTGACCTGCCCCGACGTGCCTTCGCCCAGGGTGCAGAGCAGTCTGTAGCCACCCGTTGGCCCAGCGACCTCGTTCGCGCTTAATGATCGCCGGATTCCCGAGCGGCCCTTCCCAATTAGCCGGCGAGCGATGGGGCAGGGTGGCGTGGAGGGAGAGGGCTATCGGGTGCCGGGCAAGGAGGGGGCAGGAAGCCGTGGTGTCGACGCAGCCTGGAGCTGGAAGGCGGCAGGGGCCCGTCCTGGGCAGAGGGGCGGGCAGCGGACATGGTGGCGGACGCGGGGGCGGGGGAGATGGAAGGCGAATAGGGCATGGAGTCGTTGCTGTATATGGACGATCGGTCGCTTCCCGGTGGGCCTCAGCGCCCGCTGTGGGGGTGGGGAGGAAGGGCAGGGGCGGTGGAAGCAGGCATAATGATAATCGTTGAGCGCGGGCGGGGAACAGACAAAGGGCTGGCGGACAGAACGGGGGGTGGACGCAGCCCAACGCGGCCAGTGCTGTGCTGTGGCGGGTGGATGGGATGGGGAGATGGAGCGTGCAGTGGACAGTGCCGACGGAAGCTCCGTGTTGCGCCGGGGGGCGGGGCTGCGGGCGGGGGACAGGGACAAGACTTACTATACCCGCTCCTCAGTCACGCTGGCCCGTGTGGCCGGTGACCTGAGCGGGGGGTCCGGCCGGCAGGACCTCGGCAGTGTCTGCGTTTGTTGTTCTGTTGGGTCTGGCTGGATGTGGACAGCACTGGCAGCACCGGGCCGACTGGGCCGCACAGCCAAAAAACGCCGGGCCGACTCGGCTGGAGCTGGAAAGCGTTTTGCAGTCCCACAACAGGCATCAGTCCCTCCCGTCTGCGCTCAAGCGCAGTTCTGGCCGCCACCAACAGCATCTCAACAGCCTGCCCGTAGCAACTGACATGGGCTGGGTGCATGGATCCATGGGTTGAGTCTACGGCTCTCATCACGCCGACCCGAGCAGTGCTACTGTCCCAATCGAATGCCGATGATGACGGATGAGGGTATTTATGGCGGAGTCGGTAGATGATGCTGTTGCATGGGTCCCCGCGGGGTTCTCCGTTGAGACACGTGCTTAGTTTGCTATAGAGCCAGAGGTTTACACAGACGCCGACATCCGGTTGGGTCGAGGGCGCCCCACCTGTCAGAGACGCGCAGACGGCTGGAAGCTGGACGGGCCGTGGCTGCTGCCTATCAGGCAAGTAAACCGGAACCATTTTGCCACGGGGGGTTCCAAGGGTGCGTGAGGCCTGAGGGAGATACGCCCCGGTCGCAGATACTAGGGTACTATACGTGAGTCACAGTTGGTCATGTAGGAAGCTACGCTGCGGTCGAGAGGCACGTGCATTAATAGCGAGATGAATATTGAATTCTGGCCATCATCTGTTGTCGGGGGTGTCACGGGCTGCGGCGGACACGAGATGGTCCGACCCAAGCTAAGGCCCGCCTGCTCCGCACATGCCCAGTAGAGCGTGCTCCGCAGGCCAACCAAGTGTGATGATGGCTGCCATCAACCTGCGGGTTTGGGTGCGTGTCGTAAGAGGCGTAATCCTGGCGCCGCAACAAAAAAGGTCTGGCCCTATGAGCCAAGCTGGATTTGGGTTGGCTGGTCACTAATAGGGTCACTAGGGTACCTAGGGACACTGGACTGTTACATGTTAGGAGCTCTCCCGAAAGGGAACAAAAAGAGCAAAAGGAATCAAATCAAGCTTCAAGTTTCATCAATCAATGATCGACCTGTGAGTATTATAGCGATGAACGGTTTGGTTTAAGCGTAGCGTTTCCCTGTCCCAGCCTTAAGCTCTGTCAATGATATCGATGCAATATAGCCCACGCACATACATGAAACTTGGCAGCTGATGAGAAACAGAGAGCCTGTGTGAACCAAGGTCATTCTGTGGTAGCATTGATGTCATCAAGTGAGGGAGGTCTCCAGAAGAGTGTTGAGAGCACACACGAGTGTCGAAGAGGTGCATGATAACGTCGTTGAATTTCATGCTCCTACAGTTATCTTACCCCTACACAGTTCTATTATAGATCGTATCTCTTCAGTGGATTGTAGCGTATGTGTTTTGCAGATACACCAACGGGTCGCCAAAATCGCCTAATGCTGCAACGCTTTGTTGTATCTGACGCAGTTGTCTCGTTAAGCTTTAAGGAGGAGTTCACGCACCCCATACTACTACCACTCGCGCTAGTCAGTACCCGTCGCAATGGCTTCCTCCCCTTGCCACTCTCCCCCTCAAGCTGGCCTCAAGCCTCCGCCACGGCTGCAGACCCATGTGAGACTCGCAAACCCCACTTAAGATCGAAACAAGATTCATGCGTGTTTGTATCTAGTCGCGACCCTCGGCCCCTCGGCCCGACTGTAGCAGCGTACTACGATTTCAGGGCACTTCTCAACCGGTCTCCGAAACACAAAACGAGAACGACAAAAAACGCGTATTGACAACTGGTGGATGCGTATACTGCTGAGATGATCGATGACACGAAATGCAGCCTGAGCTGTTGCGGACCAGAAAAGGAGGGAACAGTAGACCAGAGTGATGGTTACAATCCCTCTTGGTTACAATCCCTCGTGGCTGATCTGAGCGCTCACCCTCCCGTTGAATGGGCTCCAAGCGCGGGAGAGCGTCCTGTTTGGCGGCGTTCCTTCTCCGTTTCAAGCTGAAAGGAGGGCGGGGGGGGGGGGGGGGGAGTCAGGAAAAGGATCAGCGGGTGTGCATGTGGTCTGGAACTGGGCACCTTCATGCAACATGAAATGGCAGGCCCCAGAGAGGTTGAATCCAAGGCTCCAAGGACGTACCTGGTTATACATCAAGTACAACGCTTTCTCGTTCGACGCTGGCGTTCCCTGGATGGTAAACAGCCGTTCTCCCGACGCTGTGTGAGAGACCTTAGCAATGGAGATGCGAGAACCACTCAGGCGGCGAATCTCGGTGATGCGTGCGCCACCTTTGCCAATGATGCATCCCACCATGTCAGCAGGGATGGAAATGTTCTGGGTGCGCAGGTTGGCCGCATCTACCACGGCCGGTGCCGTTCCCGGTCCAATTCCCGTGATGCCACCAGCTACAAAGCCGCCGCCGGGGGCGACAGCTGCGCCCTGGGCCGCTGCTCGCGCAATGGCTGCGGGCGAGGTAGCGCTGCCCGAGGGAATGCCCGTGGGCGGAAAGACACGCTGGTGTTGCAGGGACGCAAGGTGGGCAGTGTAGCGGTACTGGGCTGCGCTGGCGCCAAACAAATCCAAGCCCGCGCCCAGGCCCAGGCCAGCGCGCGGGGGGAAGAGAGGGGCAAAGGGGGCATCAGGGAAGGAAGAGAGAGGAGGGGCAGGATACTCGTGTTTCGCAGGGGAACGCATGCCGTGCCTCAAGGTGGACGCGGTAGCCGAGTAGGGCGTACCAACGCAGCTGGACGCAGGGCCATCGGACGGGTCGGGGTCGTACAGCACCGTGCCTTGGGCGCGCTCCCATTCCGACACGAGGCACCGGGCCACCTCGGCGACAGCCTGTTGGATGGCGGTCGCCGTGCCAGTAATGTCAATCACCCGCTCAGTCGAATTGGGCAGCATTTCCTTGGTGGCCACCATGCGCGTCCCGCTGGCTTCTTGGATGGCCTTGATGTTGCTTCCTTGTTTCCAATCACCACGCCCACAATCATATGGGAGAGAAGGATACGGATGGTGGTAGTGGATGTGCTGGGCACGTCGGCGGAAGAAACCGGGGTGGCGGGGGAAGAAAGAGGAGGAGGGACAAGGTCTTTTTCGACACTGGTAAGAGAGTCTTGGGGAGAAATGGGAGTGTCGGGGAGCAAATCCATGCGGCCGCCCTCGGTGCTAGTAGGTGTGGCGGGTTCGAGGAGTCTTGCGAGGCCGGAGACGAGACGGAGGAAGCGGCGGTATCAATAAAGGCCTGGGAAATCAGACCAAAGGCCTCGGCCACGCCATTCAGGGGACCAGTGAGAGTGAGAACACGATGAACGCGAGGCAGCACCTTGCTCACCCCGGCTTTGACCCCTGTCTTCTCGCGAAGCGATGCGACGTGTTGTCCGCCGCGGCCGATGATGATGCCTGCCTCCTTGGGGGCAACGAGGGCGCGCATGCTGACCTCGGCGGTGGGGTCGAGGTAGCGCTCGACGGCGTCCACGGGGGCGATGGTGAGGTCGACGACGTTGGGATTCATGGTGAGGGGGGCTGGTCCAGACGGGTGCTCGGGAAGGGTGGGGGTGGGGCGAGAAGGAGAATAGGCAGTGTGAGAGCGACAAGGCAGGGCAGGGGGGGCGGGGCGAGACGGCTGGCGGCGCTCAGGTTGGCGACAGCGGGGAGGGAGAAGGGTGGGGGGGGGGGGGGGTCGATCTGGCGGCGGTGGTATATAAGCGCGGTGATGCTGCTATCTCTGCTGGGGGGGGAGGCGCCGGTGGGCGCGGAAGCCAAAGGGGCGGTGGTGCTCCCACGGCAGAGATGGCCGGGAGGAGCGGGGCGGCGACAACCACGCGCAACACACACAAAACACAAGCAACACACGCCCAACACCAACGCTACTATATCCTGCCCCTTTTTGCAACACAAACACGCACCTTCTCCTCCCGCCACATCGAGGCATCTCAGCCATCAGCCACCAGCATGTCCGCCGCCGCCCGAGTCCACCATATACAGCCCTCGGATGGAGGGCGCTGCATCAGCATCTCCCCCAGTCGGGCGGACGGGCGAGACAGAGCTGACGGGGCCACCGGAGAAGGGCCTGTCCCTCCGCCTGGCCAGGTGCCAAGTACTGCTCCTACCGCTAGTACGGCTACTGCGCTCACAATCACCGAACGGGTAATGCACGGGCGACAGGCTGGTTCGCAGCAGAGGCAGTGCGCCCCCACCAACACGACTGCCCTGAGCGTGCTATGTGCACGTCGGTGTGCTTCGGTGGTGGTGGTTGCTTGCTGCTAAGCAACTGCGCTCAACACTCTCGCATCCGTGCGGCAATTCACCCGATATAAGACTGGTGTGCGGCAGGGCGATGAGAGGCGGATCGAGCATGGGTCTTGTTGTTTGCCCATCAGCAACACGGCCACTGATCTCTAACCGACCCTGCAACGCTCTGGCTACGGATCCCGCGCCAAGCCACCAACACCACGCCCTTCTGGCGCAGTTGGAGCTGTGCTTGGCGCACGCCCCTTCTCGCACACAATCCACACCGGCAGCAGCCCCGCTCCCCCCACTCTCAATTCATTTGCCTCTGTTGCTGCAGCAACGCTTCCTCCCCCCTGCTCCACCCGCCCGCACGGACATCGTTCTGCGGCCAACAAGCACCGGGCAGCTGTATCAGCTGCAGCTCCACCCCTGCCTTCTCTGACGTGTGCGCCTCCTCCCTATTCACAGCTTGCCTCCAAATCATATCAGTCTCTGGCAAACCGAAGCTTATATCCTAGCAAGCAGACCTAGTCCAGGCGGCACATAGACACGGGAAACCCGTATAATATACGCCCGCCCACCATCTTCCCTCAGCGCCTCAGCGCTCATCGCGCGCTTCACTCGGTGCTCAACCAACGCTCACCCGCGACATTTTCAGTAGCTCCTGCCCCACCATCAAATCGTATTAGTAGCAGGCCAACAGCGCCATCGGCAGCAGGTCAGGTTCTTCGGCCTTCAGCGACGGTTCTCACCAACTGGGTCCGCAACTCGGGAGAATGTTGGATACGTAGCTGCAAGCGTCTATTAAGTACATGGCTAATCGAAATTTCTTGCGCACAATCTTGCACAGCCTTGCCCACCTTGAATTTTGTACGTAGTCCTCACATATCTATCCGGAACCTTGTTACCAGCATTTTCGATTAGCTATGTACAATGGGCATAATGGACCTAATCATATGAGCGATAGATAATGATCCTCAATCTGCCGTCATCGAAATTTCCCAAACCAGACCCTCGCTCCGGTAACAGTATAGCAAGATGAACAGGTCGGTTTAGGCGTAGCGTTCCCCTGTCCCAGCCTTAAGCTTTATGAATGATATGGATGCAGTATAGCAGCTCTTGGCACCCAAACAGTTTTTTTTGCTGGGCGCAGTTGGTATCGCAGTCCCAACGTCGTCATTAACGTCATTGGGACCGAGGGGGGGGGGGTCAGAACCCGTCTCGTTCGTACGTCTCTGGAACTTGATTAGTATTCTCTCTCCATTTGCGTATTCCTCCAAAGAAATCGAGGTATTAGTTCATTTTGTCTTTTGTGTACGTATCCGAGATGCACATGCATGGAGGGCTCGCTCCTAGCAGCCATGCATCGTCTTTCGCAACACATCCCGACCCTGTGCCAGTTCAATCCAGCGCCTCATCCGCAAAGCGTGGTCCCAAAAGACTACTTCTGTAATGGCCGATGCAATGAAGAACGTATTGCAAAAGTACCCATCTCCCTTCACCAGTAACCACACCTTGTGATCCGCCCACGGAGCGGTCCGCATGGCGCTAGGCAGCGCGCCGCGCCGCGACCGCTGAGCACGCCGCCAGCCGCCCAGTGCGCCCCAAGCCAGGCCTTGCAGCTGTCCCGCGACGGCGCCTGCACCCGCGAGGAGCGGATGCCACGCTGCCCAGCAGACTGTACACCGCCGCCACGCTCGCCTGCATCTGAGCGCAGCTGGTCGCGCGCTGGGGGGAGAAGCGCCATGCTGGCGACCGTGGCGGTCATCTGGCTGCACCCAAGCTGCACGCAGCGACGATGGCGACTGCGCTGCGCGGGTCGGTGAGCGTGGTGGCAGTCCAGCTAGTCCGACGGCCGCAGCGAGGCAAAGCAGAGGCGAGGATGAGGATGACGCCGGCGCCTGCGCCCGGGCGCGGCGCGGCCTAGACGGTCGCTGCCCCAGCCGGCTGGGAAGGCAACGAGGAGCGAGACAAGTTGGGGCCGTGCCGCCCAGGATGGCAATGACAGTAAACGCGACGCGACACGTTTCCTTAAGCTCGCCGGCGCCGGGCGCACAGGTGCCCGACGCATAAAAGTACTCCACCACCAACGCCGGTACCAAAGAGGCAATCGCGACCGATGCGCTGCGCGCCAAGGCGCTGCCCAGCAGCGCGGACCGCAGCAAGCGTGCGCCCGTGCTCGCGCCTCGTCCGCCTCTCGGCAAGGCATAAAGCTGGTTCGAATCAGGGCGAACGCGCTTGTCATCCGTTGCCGGCCCTGGGCAGCCTGCGGTGCCAAGTCTGTGCCTGGCGCCGCTCCATGCGCAGGCGATGGCGCGCGCGACGCGCATCGCGGTCGTTTCCCGGACTAGAGGAGCGGGTGGGGGCGGCTCGGCGTCTTGGGGACCAGGGAGCGGAGCAGCAGCGCCCTTATCCCGGCGGCCACCACGACGGACAGCAGCGCACACAGCGCAAACGTCACCCGTACACCCCGTCGAGCAAGGCGGGAGTGTCATCCGACCCTACCCCAGCCAGCCGCGGGGCAAGCGTACCACCCCAAACACGGCTACCAACGCACCGCCACCAGCGCACAGGCCTGCAGCGGCCGCTACCCGACCAACCCCCTTGCGTTCCTGCGGCAGCAGCGGCGTCGTCTCGTCCCCTTCCCGCTCTGCCTGGGGCGCGGGGACGTGGGAGGCGCTGGCGTGGAAGAAGGGGCAGCGAATGCGGCAAGGATGGCTGGGGGGGGGGGGGGAGGTCAGTACGCAAGGCGCACAAGCGGGACGCCTGGCCGGGCGGGAGAGACGTACCGCTGAGCATGGTGGTCACGGCATTGGCGCCGGCGGCAAAGACCGCGCGCGCAAGGGAGACGAGGAGGAGCGGGTGACGGCAGGAAGGCGGTGGGGGGCGGGAGGGCAAAGAGGGCCAAGGAAAGGCGATGAGGAGGTAGCCGCTGAGGATGACGGTGCGCACACGCCGCACTGGGTGGGCGGTGCGGCGGCCCAGGCGCCCAGGGGAGAGCGCAGGAGAGGCCGACGAGCTCGTCGAGCAGAACCAAGGCGGCGTTGAGCTGGGTCAGGTTGGGCGTGTGGGCAGGCAGGACGAGGCGGAGCAGCACGGGCTGCAGCGCATTCACCACAACCACCAGCAGGATCGCGGCGGCCGCGTGGAGCATTGCGCCGGCCACCGCGGCGGGGCGACGGATGCGCGCAGGCCGAGGCGCTGGAGGAGGCCGGCGCGGGGGGGGGCATGGCGGCGGTGGGGCGGCGATGGCGGCGGTGGGGGCGGCGATGGCGGCGGTGGGGGCGGCGAGGGCGGCGATGGGGGCGGCGATGGCGACAGCGGTCGACAGGCGGCGCGAGGAGGGCGCTGCACTCGGCGTGGCAAGATCAGATGGACGATCAGTCGCTCCACCCTCATCACATCATCACACCATCACATGATCTCATCCCAGCCTGCACGGGCCAGGCGGCAGCCCAGGCGCAACCCTAGCCCACGCATCATTTATCCGGTCACGTGCCCCGGGGATGGCTTGCGACATGGGACATCTCGCCGTATCACGTAGCAGACAGCTGCTATCTGCGGCGACCAGGCCAGCGATCGGCTTACTTGTCCATCGCTCACCACCACCACCACCGCCTCCTCCTCCTCCTCCACCCCCCCCTCCACCTCCACACCATGGCCCTGCCATCCACCCCGCCCTCAGCCCGCCGGCCGGCATGCTTCTCCTCCCGCCCTCCCAGCGCGTCACGCGCGAGGAGCTCGACCGTGCCGACCGCATTTGGCGCACGCTCCACCACCGTGGCAACCTCACCGCCGCCTACCGCCCTCCCTACCTCGTTCTCCCGCGCCCTGCCCCTGCCCCTGCCCTTGCCCCTGCCCTGCCCCTGCCCCCGCCTCCGCCCCCCTCTCCAGGGCCGAGACTGGGGGCGGAAACGGCGACGCTCGTTGGCTCTGTCCCTCCGAATCGCCCACCCTCATCCCGCGGGGCGACTTTGTCTACGTCTATCCGGCCCAGCGCGCCCAGATGCAAGCGGACCAGCTCGCGGAAGCGGCCATGGACCGCATGATGGACCAGGCCGCCGGGCTGCCGGCCTGTCCCGCTCCTGGTCCGAGCGCGTAGCCTCCTCTTCCTCTTCCACTGCCGCCCACCCGGTGGGTGGGGCCCGTCGCCGGTCCGAACCTGCGCCCCGGACCCGTCGCTGGAAACAGGCGTTCAAGCGGTTGTGGAACTAACGCCCTGCCCGTTCTCCCCACCTGCTGCTTCCCTTATGGCTTCCCACCCCGCCTCCCTTCCCTGTCTTGTTCATCTCCGTCTTAGTCCTCCCCTGCCCCGTACGGCGTCGTGGTTCCTGTTTTCATATCCCTCCACCCTTTGCCCTGGGTCGGAAGGGGAGACGAGGCGTGTTGTCGTTTGCCCATCCCCCCCCCATTTCTCGCTTGCCTTCTCCCCTCGCCTTCTAGGAGACCCTTCTCGGATAACTGTAGCATGCCATACCCGGTCCTCCCATGTCTCGTTTAGGACGAACGCCATCCCTGTTCCCATGTTGTTTGTGGTGTGCTATCTACAGTACCGTCGCTCAGTCTGCCCTCCTCTGCATCGTCTATCGTCTATCGTCTGTCGTTTGTCGTTAGCCGTTGGCCTACGGCACCGCCCTCGTTGTAGTATCGAGTTGCCCCACATGCCTTGTTCAAGCCGCCGTTGCCGTTGCCGTCGCACCGGCACCGGAACCGGAACCTGGCGTTGTTCGCCTCGGCCTCAGCCAGGCGCCGCATGCGGCGCCGCTTGACATCAAAGTTGTGCACACGCGCCGTATTCACTCCATAATGGTAATCTGGTCGCGGAGGAAGAGCATGTCGCGTTGGCGGTGACCAAGGAGGCCTGGGCACTGGCCAGCTTGCTGCTCAGTAGCTCCATTGCCTCGTCAGGGGAACGTGAGCATACATTGGCTGCGGTACCGAGGGGCGGAGGTCAGTCATGCTGGGCATACTGCAGCTTTTCACGCCCTCCACGCCCTGTGCGGTACAGGCCACACAAGGGGACAGGCCGGAGAGGGGAACAAGGGGAGGGGGGGAGGGAGGTACGTACACCAAGCCAGAGGTTGACCGTCTCGACCGGCTCGAGGGTGGCGTGGGCAAAGAGGGTGTCGTTGAGCTCAAACGTCGTCTCATTCTTCCTTGTCAGCGTCGCCATCCGTGTTGGCCGCCGCCGCGTCTTTGTGTTGCTTCAACAAGCGCACCATGTCCAGCGTCTGCTCAATGTCGGGAATCTGTCTTCGAGCGCAAGGCGGCGCTGGGTCGTGCTCGCTTCCATAAACTTGTATTTGCTGCAACACACCATCCACAAAAGTTAGTTACTTTTCTTCCTCTCGCGCTAGCGCCATGCCGTCCGCGCCGATCCACCCCAATACCCCCCTCCCTCCCAGCCACATCCATCCATCCGCACCCGCCGCGCACACACGAACAAGGAAGATGCTAGTACGACATCATCCTGGAACTTTTTCAGGTCGGTTCCACCTCCCTGTTCGCCACCGAGAAACGAGGCCACATCGTCCTGGTGTCCCGCGTCAGCCTCGTCGCGCACGTCCGCCACGCGCCGCGCAGGAAAAAGGGGTACGGTACGCACAATGAAGGGGGCAGCTGGGATGCCGGTGGGATTGGGCTCCTGCTGTGTCGAGGCGGGGGCCAGACCGGCAGCGGGTTCGGCCATGCTGGGCGTGGTTGGTGGTGGTGGTGGCGCACTCATGCGTGGGCTTCTCTCCCTCTCGCTCTGCTGCCTCGTCGCAGGCGCCATTCCGCCGCTTGCCCAACTTTCAATCCCCCAAACCAGATGCGCCGCGCTGTCTTCCGCCACACACGTGACCGCGACCGTATCTGCGACATGCACGCAACTCGACACGTTCAACTACAATACCGTGTTCCACCTGGGGCGCGGGCCGGCTCGAACGCCACTCTCACCCCTGCGTCCCATCGCCAAGCAACCGACAGAGGCCGCGCGCGGGAACGATTGGAGGCACTGCGTCAACAGAAGAACACCAAGAATTAAGAAAAAAAAAACTTGGAGAAGAGGCGTCGTGTGTTGAACGTTTTTTTGCAGAAGGCAGCACGGCAGGGACAACAACGCGATGGGCGGCAGCGGCAGGGTGAGCTCACCAAAGCCAACGAATCTCGGGCGCACGAGATCCGGACTTGGCGCATGGCTGAGGAGCATGCCCATCAGAGCGGCCAGCTGGATCCGGAAAAAGTTGGCGGTTTTGGAGCAGGCGATAGACACCATCGAGGAGCAAGTGGTGCTGGACCAGAAAGACCGAGCGAACGGCATCGAGTAGATCTCGATCCGTACTTTCGCGGGCCACAGGCGGCGCGAAGATGTTCTCCGTCGCCATGGCGGACCAACTGTGGAAGAGGCGGCGGAGTATAGGCACCGGGATTGTTTGCTTGTGTTGTAGTTGATTGTGGTTGGCGCACAAGTGGCAGCAAGCTATGCTATGGGTTTGTATTGATAGGGACGTTTCTACGCAGGTGAGCGTCAACAGAAGCAAAAAAAAGGAGAGCTGGTAAGTCGGAACATCTTGGGATCCGCCATGTTACATCTAACGTTAGGGGCCATACCGCCTCGTTATTTCAATCGGTAGAATTTGAGACTCTTATACAAGAGGTCCATCTCACGGTTGTGGGTTCGAGTCCACGTGGGGCGTTTTTTTGTGGGCGTTGCTCTAGATGGGTACCAACCCACTGTCAGAAGACGGTGGGAGGAGCGTTGGATGTGCTGATGGATGTGCGGGTGGCGGGGCCAAAGGGCGGGGGAGCGCGGGCGGCTGGGTGCTGTTTGCTAAATAGCAGCTGCCCCGCAGGCGAAGTTAGAGTTACATGTTACACCGCGGAGGCGGCCCTCTCTCGCAGCCGTCATGCACCACCTCATACATCACCCATCGTCTGCCCATCTCGACACGCGCCCCAACCCTAGCCCCCGCCCACACGCGCCCCGTGCCCACCTGCTTTCCTAGCCACACCCTGGCCGCTGGCGCTGGTTATACGAAGCCGCCTTCTTCTTCTCGCGGGCGTATTTATATACTCTCGCTGGCCCACCCCCACGTATATATAGTCCTCCTTGTCCTCCTGCTCTCCTGACTTCCTGCCCTCCTGCCCACCCCCATCCCCTCCCCTTGTTCCCAGCGCATCCCCCTCCCCCCCCATGAAGGTGCTTCCCCCTCGCTCGTTTCTCGCGCCTCGTCGCCATCAGCTTCCTGGGCCAGGGCCCGGCTGCTGCCTCGCTGCCGCAACCCCACACGGCTGTGCTCAAGGAGCGCGCTCTCGTCCCCCCCGGCTGGGAGCGCCGCGCGGCCGTCGCTGACGATGCGCCGGCCACCATCCGTTCGCGCTGGCCCGGCGCGGCATCGACGCATTGGCATCCCGCTGCAGCGCGTGAGCGACCCCGACAGCAGCCAGTACGGGCAGTGGCTGAGCAAGACCCAGGTCGAAGCGTTGACTGCCCCCTCGTCCCACACCCGCGCCGCTGTCACACACTGGCTGGCCGAGCATGGCATGCAAGAAGATATGGCGCGCCGCTCCCCGGCTGGCGACTCGATTACGATCCATACCACCTATGGATAAGCACGCGACCTCCTCGGCGCCCAGTTCCATACCTATCGACACCGTCAGACGGCGATGTGGTAGTCCGGGCCGAAGAGGTGCACCTGCCACGCTCGGTTGTCAATCACGTTGACCTGGTCTACCCTTCCACCCACTTTGGTCGTCCTCGCCGCCAGATCGTACCTCACATTTTTAATGGGGTTGAACCCGATTTGCCCCAGGCGTTGATCACGCTTCAGAGGCCGCCCACGCTCGCACAGTACCCAGCTACTGCAGCGTCCGCATGACCTGCTTAACTGCATCCAGAAACTGTACAATACCCCCACCAATGGCACGCTCCAAGCCAAAAAAGGCCAGTCCAAGTTGGCCATCGCTGGCTTCCTTAACCAGTGGGCCAATTACCAAGACTACGCCGAGTACAAGGATTATTATCGTCATCTCTTCCCCCCCAATAACGATACCTTCCGCACCGTCACCCTCAACGGTGGCATCAACAACCAGTCCCGCAAGGCCGCTGGGGTCGAGGGTAACTTGGATGTTCAGGCAGCGCTGCTTGCCTACCCCGTACCGACGACCTATTATTCCGTCGGCGGTCATGGTTCCTGGATCAACCAATCCGACACGCCGACCAACAACAACGAGCCGTTCGCTGCGCTGTTCGAGCACCTGCTCTTGCTTCCGGCCAACGAGCTACCTCACGTCCTTTCCGTGTCGTACGACGACGACGAGTACTCGGTTGCCCCCTCGTACGCCCAGCGTGTGTGCCAGGACATTATGCTGCTCACCCTCCGTGGTATGACCGCCTTTTTTTCCTCGGGCGACTATGGCGTGGGGAAAAACAACACGTGCGAGGTCAATGGCAAAAAAAACCTTCTTGCCTCAATTCCCCTCGACCTGCCCTGGGCCCTGTCGGTAGGCGCAACGCAAGCGTTCGCACCCGAAGTGGCCGTGAACGATACCGGGGCGGAGTACACCGCTGGCGGAGGTTTCTCCACCTTGTTCCAGCGGCCGTGGTACCAGCAGGATGTAGTCGGAGCCTACGTGGACGGGCTGGACAAGGCGCTTCAGCCGTACTACAACTCGCAGGGGCGAGGCGTACCCGACGTCGCTGCCCAAGGGTCCTGGTACTTGATTCGGTATCGTGACATGTGGGCAACAACTGGCGGCACCTCTGCTGCCGCCCCTACGATGCCTCCATCTTGGCGCTGCTCAACGATGCGCGTGCGGCCAAGGGGCTTCCGTCGCTGGGCTTTGTCAATCCGCTCTTGTACAAGCGCGGCCAGGCCGGCCTGAACGATATTGTCTCTGGTTCGTCGGCCGGGTGCCTGGAGCTGGGGCCGCCTGCGAGCCGTGGGTTCCCAGCCAAGAAAGGATGGGACGCCGTCACAGGCCTCGGCACGCCCGACTACGCAAAGCTGGAAAAGATTGTCACGTCTTCGAGACCCTGACTCTCCACGAGGGAGATGGGGAGACGATATAATGGACAGTGACTGGGGCGTCTATATTTTTACCCACTGAGAGATGCCGGTCGTCTTGTTGGTTTGGGGTTCTGGTGCCCGTCTTTTGATCCTGCCCGCGAGCCCCTTTTTTCCTTTTCTTGTTTCTCTCATGGATTTCGCCTCTCACTTGCCTGCCTAGCTTGTTCCCTCTTGCCCTCCCACTCGCTCGGTCCGCAATCTACATTATACGATTGGGATACATCAAGTGCCTCTCGCCGTTTGTTTTCACCATGCAGGCGTTGCGGCTTTTGCTCTCTCGCGAATGCATACCATTTCTTGACCGAGGTGCGGCTGTCTCTGCTAGACGACACGGACGATTCGGACGGAAGGAAAGGCGGGGCGGAGCGCGGTAGACGCACGAAGCGAACGGCGGGTGGGTGGTGCGGCTGGGGTAGGCGCAGGCGCAGGACCGCTCGCGCGCACGGGCCCCCGCCAACGCACGAACCCTAGTCGGACCCGCCGCAGCACCCTCCCGACGTGAGCCTCGGGCGGCGTCTCTTTTTTTCGGTTGGCCGCCCCAACACCAACACCAACATCACCCCAACACGCCATCGACCCAGCATGTCGGCGGAGATCCCTGCTGCCAGCGACGACGTGTACCCCGGCGCCATCGGCATTGACCTGGGCACCACCTTCTCCTGCGTGGGGTGGTGGACGAACGAGCGGGTGGAGATCATTGCCAACGACCAAGGCAACCGCACCACGCCGTCCTACGTTGCGTTTACCGACTCGGAGCGGCTCATTGGCGATGCGGCCAAGAACCAAGCAGCGATGAACCCGCGGCAGACGGTGTTTGATGCGAAGCGCCTGATTGGGCGCAGGTACGACGACCCGGACGTGAAGAAGGATATGGCCCACTGGCCCTTTAGCGTTGTCGACCGCGATGGCGCACCGGTCATCGAGGTGGAGTACCTCGGTGAGAAGAAACAGTTCACGCCCCAAGAAATCTCCGCCATGGTCCTGACCAAGATGAAGGAGATTGCCGAGGCAAAGATTGGCAAGGAGGTGAAGAAGGCCGTTATCACCGTTCCTGCCTACTTTAACGACTCGCAGCGTCTGGCCACCAAGGATGCTGGTACGTCTTCTTTCTTTTCGCCTTCTTCCTCTACCAGGCCGGCGTCGGTGGTGGGTGTGCACGCAGCATGGCTAGGATGAAGAACAGTGTTCCATCCGGATCCCGCCAGACTGTGGGGGACTATGAGGACCCCCATCCTGTTCCGATTGCTGTAGAAGTCTCTGAGACTGTGGGCGCGCCACGCACTTCCCACCATCTTCTCTTACCCTTACCCTTCCCGTTCCGCACCTCGTTTCTTGCGAAGGACCGTTCTGACTTACTTGTCGGGGTTTTGGTTTAGGTGCCATTTCTGGCCTCGAGGTTCTGCGTATCATCAACGAGCCCACTGCGGCGGCGATTGCGTACGGGCTGGACTCCAAGTCGTCAGAGGAGAAGAACGTGCTGATTTTCGACCTGGGTGGCGGAACGTTTGATGTGTCGCTTCTTAACATTACGGGTGGGGTGTTTGCAGTCAAGGCGACTGCGGGTGACACCCACCTTGGGGAGGACTTTGACAATGCGCTCCTGGAGCACTTTAAGGCCGACTTTGAGAAGAAGAGGGGCACGATATTTCGGGGGATGCGCGTGCGGTCCGTCGTCTGCGCTCGGCGTGCGAGCGTGCCAAGCGCACCCTCTCGTCCCTCACCCAGACCACAGTCGAGGTCGACTCACTGTTCCAGGGCGAGGACTACGAGGCGAGCATCACCCGGGCCCGGTTCGAGTCGATCAACGCAGCGGCGTTCAAGGGCACGCTGGACCCCGTGGCCAAGGTGTTGAGGACTCGAAGATCGCCGCGGACAAGGTGGACGACATTGTACTGGTGGGTGGGTCGACGCGTATCCCTAAGATCCAGTCGCTCGTGTCCGAATTTTTTGGTGGCCGTCAGCTCAACAAGTCGATCAACCCGGACGAGGCGGTTGCGTATGGTGCGGCGGTTCAGGCGGGTGCTGACGGGCCAAACGTCGGACAAGACGGCGAACCTGTTGCTGCTCGATGTGGCGCCGCTGTCGCTAGGTGTGGCGATGCAAGGCGACGTGTTTGGGGTGGTGGTGCCGCGCAACACGCCCATCCCGACGAACAAGTCGCGTGTGTTACCACGGTGGAGGACAACCAGACCCAAGTCACGTTCCCTGTGTACGAGGGAGAGCGGACGCAGTGCAAGGACAACCGTTTGCTCGGTGAGTTTGAGTTGACTGGCATCCCGCCCGCGCCAAAGAACACGGTGGAACTGTTGACGACGTTTGAGGTGGACGCCAATGGTTTGCTCAAGGTGACGGCGCAGGAGAAGACGTCCGGGCGCAAAGCCAACATTACCATCACCAACTCGGTTGGCCGTCTGTCCAGTGCTGAGATTGAGCAGATGATCAAGGACTCGGAGAACTTTAAGGCGTCCGACAAGGAATTCCAAGCGCGGCACGACGCCAAGAATGACCTGGAGGCCATGGTGAGCCAGGCCGAGACGACCATCTCGAGCCCGACGGCCAACTTTAAGCGCGCGGCGAAGAATCAGGTGGAGACGGAGCTGGCCAAGGCGCTCGAGGTGCTGGACTTGGACGATGCCAAGGCGGATGACTTGCGTCGCGCTTCGCTCCGCCTCAAGCGCTCCCTCCAGAAGGCCATGGGGGGCGGCCGCTAAGCTACCCACGCGGATAAGGGATACGGGCGTACGCGCCCCCTTTTTGCCTTTTGTTTTGTCTATCGCCTGTCGCCTGTCGCTTTTCTCGTTGTCTTGTTCCCCCTTCCCGCCTTATTTCCCTTGGGGGAGGGCCTCATGTGTACGCCCCACTCCCTCCCTCTGCTATAGCCAAAAACCCAATTTTTCCCCGGGACGACCTCTGTTTGTTTGCCATCCGTACCTCTGTTTGCCATCTGTACGGATCTCTGCCTCTGGAGTGAGATCCAGTCTGCTTGGCCCATGATACATGATCTACGATCCGCGCATCAGCGTGCCATAGTGTGTCAATCCCGTCGGTGCAGCCACCCGTCTCTCATTGATCATCCTCCTCCAGTCCAAAGAGGGCGGAGCAATCCTGTTAATAGAAGCACCATCGCCTCGACACTACCGCACCCAGCTACGCTGGTATGCCAGGGCTGGATCCGGCGCGACGTGGGCGCGGCCGGTACCCCACGGAGGCCATCCTCGCATCGTCGCGCGCGTTGCCATATTCCATGTCCCATATCACAGCGCATGCGCCCGGCGCTGGGCAACGCCAACGGTAACGGTAACGGTACGGGAGTTACATGCGGGTTTGCATCTCCTCTTCCCATACCTGGTGGACGTGGTGGTAAAAGTCTGGGTCGACGACGACTTTAGCAGCGAGTGTAGCCAGGCCGACGCAGACTTCGAGCGTGCGCTGGTGGGCCTGGATGGTTTTGGCAGCGTTGGTAAAGCCAATGGTATGGTTGCCCTTTTCTTCCGGGTGGTCGCCCACGTCGATTTCGTAGCGGGTGGGCGCAGGCAAGGCGTAGGTCACATTGCCAAAGTCGGTCGAGGCGGTAAAGGGCGCCTCGGTAAACGTAGCGCCGTACCGCGTGCCCATGAACGCCTCGTACGTCTCCCGCAGACCAGGGCATTGCCACACATCGTAGTACATTGGCATCTGCGTGTCGTGGTGTCAGTCTCGCGGGGGATCCGGCGCGGTGAGCTGGCCGCCAAGGGAGGGACGAAGAGAGGCAGAGCAGGGCAGGGCAGGGAAGGGAAGAACAAGGGGGACGCACCATATCGATCTTGTAAGCACAGCCGGTCGCTTTGGCGGCCGCTTCAAAGCAGGGCAGGACCTTGGCCAGTTGGCCTTGACGTCCTGGGCGGTGGGACCGCGGACGTTGTAGCGCATCTGGACGTCGTCGGGGATGACGTTGGGGGCCATGTTGTGTCCTTCGATGATACCGTGTACGCGTGCGGTGGGCGGCAGCTGCTGGCGCATGGCAGAGATGTTGGTGTAGGCGAGCACGGCAGCGTCGAGGGCATTGATGCCCTGCCAGGGCGCCGCGCCGGCATGCGATGTCTTGCCCTTAAAGTGCACCGTCACCGCCTGCACCGCCAGCATGGGCGTGACGGTATTCATCAGCGCGGGATGGCACATGAGGCAGACGTGCATTTGGTCGTACGCACCGGCCTCGACCAAGTTGATCTACCTCCGCCGCCTTCTTCTGCCGGCGTGCCCAGCAGAACGACCTTGACGGGCACATTGTGCTCCTTGCACGCGCGCGCGAGGCTGACGGCGGCCGCGACGCCCGAGATGGCAATCAAGTTGTGCCCGCACCCCTGGCCAATGCCGGGCAAAGCGTCGAGCTCCGACTGGAAGCCGATGCAGCGCACGGGGCCCGTGTGGCCCGGCGGCACAAACTCAAAAGTGCACTCAAACGCGGTGGGCAGGCCGTAGGCGTGGCGGGTGGTAGACCAGCCCTCGGGGGCGAGGTGGGTCTCAAAGTACCCGGCAAAGAGGTCGTGGGTGCGGACCTCCTGCCACTGCAGCTCGGGGTGGTGCCACATGCTCATCGACAGCCGGCGCAGGTCGGGCGAGAGGGCGTCGATGTGGGCCTCGATGGCGTGGGAGAGCTGCTGGAGCTGCTCGGCGCGCTTGGGGTCCATGTCGGGCAGCACATACGCCGTGCGCGGCGCGGGGGGGAGCGTGGGCGAGCGGCCGGGGTAGGCGGGCGGGGGGCGTCGGCGCGTCGGAGGCAGAGGCGGAGGCGGAGGCGGCGTGCTGCTGGGCAGCCTCGACGGTGAGGCGCGTGGGGGCGAAGAGGCCCGGGAGCGCGTCGGTGAGGCACTGCAGGAACGACATGGAGCAGGGGAGGAGGCGGCGGGCAGGGCGGGGGGGCAGGCCTTGGGCTAAATAGGCGCCTGCTCAACCATTGTCTCCATCCAGACTTCTCCGCCCGGCAAATCAGGAATCAGGAATCGCTTGATCACCAATCACCCATCACCAATCAATTAAGCAAGCGTCCCCTCCGCACGGGGGCAGTGGCTCGCTAGGGTTGGCCCTACGCGCCCCTGCCGCCGCCTCGACAATCGACAATCGACAATCGGCACACGGCAGCAGGCCGGCTTCGTCCCAGTCTCGCCCCACGCCCGCCCGCGCCGTCTGGTGTGGTGCGCTCCGGCAGTACTCAGTACCTGAGTACTCACCCCCCCCCACCTGCCCCATCCGGCTCGCTATCTGGTCTGCCTCACTCACAACCCTGCCTTGCCCCCCCCCCCCCCCCACGGGGCTTTCTCCGTGCCTCGGTGCTGGCCTCGGAGATCGGATGCGCTGACATGGACAGTCCATCCGTCGGTTGCAAGTAGTGCTGAGCCGTTCAGGTCGGGTTCGTCGGGGTTGCAACCGCTTAACCATGCAAAGTAACGCGCCAAGCGCACGCTTAGCGCTTCCAGCGTACCCGCTCCATGCCCAACTAAAGAGTGGAGAGGCAAGCTGACGCTTCAGCCTAACTTCAAGTTCAAAGGCATATGGAATGAATGCCTTACAGTCCTTGCCCAGCCCGTACGATCAAAAGTCACCGCGTGGGCACGACGAGGCACGAGACATGAGACACGAGTATAGAGTATCGACACAGATGAAGCCTACCGGCCTGTTCGAACGCAGCCAGGGGAGTAGAGAGAGAGAGACGGAGAGAGAGAGAGAACCAAAGCGAGTCGTATGGGAGAAAGAGAAGGGAGACCAATCGGGAAAAAAATGTCGTAAAACGCGCTAGGCGGTAAGCCCGAGCGCGCGAGCAATAGCAAGAGCAAGAGCGGAGAAGACGCAGAGGGAAAGGGAATACACATTGGGCGAGCAAGGGGAGGGCCCTAGGCACAGGCCACGGACCTGCCCACCGCCTGTCTGCAAGGAACAAAACATAGGCAGAGCAACAGGGTGGGCAGGGGGGACAGGTCCGCGCTGCCATGGCGGGCCCGGCAAACAAAACAGCAGAGGGAGGGACGAATCGACAGGGAACCTCAACCAGTTGAAATACAAAGCCAAACAACGCAACGTCAACTATATCAAGTGGAGAAACGAGACGAAAAGAAAAGAAAAGAAAGGAGAGGAGAGGAGAGAAGAGGGTTAGATCGAGCCCAGGCCAAGCTCCACTCCAGGTCCAGCTTCAGCTCCAGGTCCAGTTCCAGGGCAAGCTACGCATCCGGCAGGGCAGGCAGGTGGTGCGGCTCGCGCGCGAGGGAGGCGCGACGGCGACGGGCGTCCTTGTCGAGGGTATGAACACGTTGTGTGTTGGTGCAAGTTATCGCGGCGGGAGAAGAACTTGTCGCAACCGGCAAAGGGCAAGGAACGGACGGGCATCCGAGTGAATGGAGCGTAAATGACGATTCAAATGTTCCGATCGACGGAACAGCTTGTTGCACCCGCTCACCTCGCATGCCCATACCCGCCCGCCCTTGCCCAGCTTGCCCAGATACGCCATCTCTTCCACGTCGGTCGGCACTGCCCGCCCGCGCGTCGGCCGCGTAATGATCCCCGTCACAGGGTCCACTTCGACCCGCCGACGACGACTCGTACTCGGTCCAAAGTGCGACGGCGAAGGCAGCGCAGGCAGCGAACGCGCCATGGGTTCTGCCCTCGGCGCTGCCCTCGCCGCCCCCGGCTCCGTCAACGTCAACGTCGAAGTCAAAGTCAACGGCAACGTCGAAGGCACGGTCGAAGGTACGGTCGAAGAGGCCGAGGTGGGCGGGTAGGACACGGGCGAGCGGGCGGCAGGGAAGGATGTGCCCACCGTGTGTTCGGGGGCAGCGGTACAGGGGGGCGGGAGGGCGGGCAAGACAGGGCTGGCTGCGCTTGTTGAACTGAGAGCCGACGAGCCGAGCGACGGGGACGACAAGGACGACGATAAGGACAAGGACAAGGACGGAGCCAGTGCGGCCAAAGCCGATGCCTGGTCCGACTCGAGGCGGGCCAAGAGCGACGCGGACGCTTCGCCCTCGCCCTCGCGTGACGACCGGTCGTACTTGAGCGTCTGGGGCGCAACGGATTCAGGCACAAACGCCGGTGGGGGTTGGCCTCGAGCGCCGAAGGTAGACCCGAGGCGTACAAGGCAGACAAGGAGAAGGCGGTCGGGGACGTCGGGTAGGCCGGGGTGGCAGTGGAGGACAGACTGGTGGTCACGGATGCAGCAGGCAGCGGAGCGGCGGCACTGCAAGACGGGTTGAATGCCATAGACAGACCAGAGGGTGCGCTGGTCGGTGCGGCGCGCAGGGGGGGACGAGCAAAGGCCAGCGCAGGCCTAGGAGACGACATGCCGTTCAGGGACGAGCCCAGGCTATCGCTGTAGGCTTGTTCTCGCATCGGCATTGGACGGTGGGAAAATGGGGCGGCAGCCATGGCAGACCGTCCGTCGGACACCCACTGCGGGAGCGAAGCAAATGCCAGCACGTGCTCGGGCGGAGACAGACCCAACGTCGGCGACAGCGACACACCCGACAGGACCGGCGAGGCAGACAGGCCCGACGGCACCGAGCTCATAGACGGGACAGATACGGGGCTGCCAAACGCACCGGCCAGAGAGGAAGGGTGGGGAGGAAATGAGGCTTGTGGATGTGAACCCCAGACGGCAGATGAGAAGCAGGTTGGGTGGAAAGGTGAGAGCGGGACGGTCGCTGCTCGAGCGCCTGCGGGGGCAGAGAAGTAAAAGAGCAAGGCCCGTCGTCCGAGACCGAACGTTCTCCTGCCTCGGGCGACATGAGCGGTGCGGTGCAGAGGGCGGATGGGCAGGGAGGTGGGACAGAGCCGGGGCCGGCACGGCAATGGGCCGGGTGGTGTCGGCGGCAGGCGCAAAGGGGGAGGGCGAGAGCTGCTCGAGCTCGTCCGAATCGAGGTCCGTGGTCGAGTCGGGGGGGAGGGATGGGGGCTGGGGAACTCGGCCGAGGGAGGGTCGAGGCCAAAGTCGGGCAGGAGCAGGGCCGAGTCGAGGTCGGACAGGGTCGAGTCGGGCCAGAGGCCGAGGGAGGGCGTGCGGGGGCTGGGGAGAGAGGATGGATGGTGGTGGCAGTGGCCGAGGTGGCAGTCACGAGGGGGGGGCGGCGCTGCAGGGGGAGAGGAGAGGTGGGCGGGCAGGAAGGGGAGGGCGAGCAAGGAGGAGGCCTTGGTGGTGGGGGTGTCGTCGGAGAGGGACATGTGGAGGGTGCTGTCGGTGGCGCGCTCGACGTCGGTTGCCATGCTGGAGTGGCGGGGGGGGGGAGGGGGGGGTCGAGGAGGGGCGGAGGGTAGCGGAGGGCGCTGTTGGGTCCGAAGAAGGGCTGCATGGTGGAGGGGGTGGGGGTGCGGGTGCGAGTGGTGGGGACGGTGCAAGGGTGGAGACTGAGCAGGCGGCAAGAGCCAAGTGGAGTATGCAGGCCGGGGGGGGGACGGGGAGCATGGGGCGAGTGTGGGGGCGGGGTGGCCCCGGAGCAGGCCGGCACGGGCAGGAGTGGGACAGACTGGGCGCGTGGCTACGAGTGGGCGTGGGCGGGGGGCAAGTGTGTTGGCCGAGGAGGATGCGAATGCGAATGGGCAGCGCTGCATTGCCACCCGCATGCGTGACCTGCCTGTTTAGGCGCAGCGTCAGACTCAGACGCAGATTCAGACATTCAGACTCAGACTCAGGTGACACATGCATGTGCTCACCCTCCGCTCGTGCACAGTGCCCTCCCCATCACCCAGGCACAGCAATATCCCTCCGAGGGCAGCCCCGTGCACGCCAGGCACAGCGGCAGTGTCCCAGTGCCGCGATAGCCGCCGCTCAGCGCTCAGCACCGTGCTGCGACGCACACACACACTGCCCCAGTGGCTGGGACGCCCGTCGACCGCTGAGCGCTGCTGAACTCGACGCGGTACTTTAAGCGCGCCCGCACTGGCCAGCACAGCACACTGCACCCCCATCCACTGTCCATACTCCGTACTCAGCCTGTCCCCAGGGGCATATTTCTGCCCCCCTCCGGATTCAAATGCGGCACAGAAAAGCTGTCTGTTGGGAGGCAAGCTAGGAGAGTTGAGGAAAAGGCCCAGAGGAAACGTAAACTTGCTTTTCTTGCCCAAGCTCCAACGCCCCTCTACCCCCCGTCCTTCGGCCCCCTACAAGCCAACCGACCCATCAGCTCGTCTCACTTCGAAAGAGCGCGACCGTCTCGCGGCGCTTGGGCCGCGCCGTGGTCGACAGCCCAGGCAGTGCCATGGCCTGCCCTGGCTCATATCACGCGATGGCGCGAAACAGCAGTGGTCTCGGCTTGAACATTTCCAAAGCGCAATGGCGCTGACTGTCGCGCCACAGCAGCCCACAGGCACACCGTCCACCATGGCAGAAACAGACGCTTGCGCCACACTCCTCTCAGTACCCCAGTCCTCAGGCCAAAGGCAGCCTCCCCCCTTTCAGGCCTCAGCCCCTTCAGGCTTCAGGGCCTCAGGGCCTCCATCCAACATATCGGCCCCTTCTGAGCCGCTCAGCACTACTGGCACTCGGCCCGCTCTCCACACCCAGGCCACATTCACCTGTTTTGCCTCCACGAGGAGGGTGAGTGAGGGAGACCCTGGGAGACCCATGCCTGCACCCCTAACAGCAAAGGCGTCAAGGCCTGCTAAGACACGTGGCTTTTACTACTTGTGACCGTTTAACGGTTAACGTTTATGCTCCCTTCTGACGGTAACATGTATAACACCTATATGCTTGTTACGAGCTGTGCAACGTGGCTCCACGGTAGGAGAGGACTGAACTATGCTACAATCATCTCGTGTGCATCTTCTGTCCAACTCGGCCCTGTCGCTTCCTCCTATCCAGGCCCAATCAAACTCCTACTTCCTCCGTTTTGTATTGTTGAGAAAGATACAGCCCAAGAGGTATACCCTTCCTCATGATCCAGATACATCCTCTTGGCCGTATGATGCGCAACAGAGAGCGGCAGAGAGAAACCATCAACCATCTTTGCCCATCATTCCCGTCTCTGATGGCGAATTGGTTTGAGCACAAAATTGCGTGAGAGCGTGCATATACTATAGGTGCCATCACTGCCAATCTTCAAGCCTCCAAAAGCGGTATGCTCTTCTCTGAAAAGAAGTTTCTCGTTATTGCAATCGATCCCATTCGCATGCAGCAAGAAATGGCATTAATGTTCGTTTTCCTGTCATCAAGGCTGGGAATGAGGCCAGGTACTATCGTAAGCCCCCCCCTCTGCAATGCATCCGCTGCGATCTTACTTCTCGAATACACCACGCGGCGAGGAAATGGTATCAAATCCTCTTTCGTAGATCCAGTTTGGGGCACGTTCACCCACGGTAGGGAAATGGGTATAATATGGGATTCCGATTGAGACTTGTGAAGGGGGCTGGTACAGAGGGACCCAGCATTCTCTAATGGCCTCACCGTCCTCACTGAACCTCCTTCTCCATAGTGAGGCTCGACGTCTTGACCGTCCGTAACCACAGCAAGCTTAACCTCCTTCATCGACTCAGACGGGTGAACATCGAGCATAATGTTGCAGCTAGAATCCTCTGCCTTCGCCCCTTGGGTTCGTGGTGACATCCGTGTCAAACAACAGGACTCCGTGTGCCGGGTTGACAGGTCCAATGGCAGCACTGATCCATGTGCATGCGGAGGGGGCAATCGGGGAGAGAGCTCGAGGGGCTACTGGTGGGGAAGCACGGGAGGTAGAAGGCGTGCGTAAGAGACGGAAAGCATGGCATCATGGTTGAGCTCAGAGGTAGCATATGAGACCCCCAATGTGGTTTTCATGGGGTGCACCATACAACCGTGGTAACTATCCCTCTTGACGGACGGTCTCTCGGCCACGTCCCAAGTCGATATGACACTATGTTTCATGCCATGTACAGCTCCGTCGCGCCCCTTCACGTCTCACGCAACCCACCGCACGCCCCGTGTTTTCATGCTGACACCCTGTTTCTTTCCCTCCTGTTCCAGTTACTCCCCTGTCCTGGTGAAAAAGTGTTGCTCCCATCTAGCGGAACCGCAAGTGTGGGTGGTATCGAATGTGACGATGGAGGAAGAGTACGCAGTGGGCGTGGAAGCGCATCCGTCAGGTGTCGTACCTGGCTTGCGCGGTACGGTCGGTCCATTGTATTGATCTGGGCGAGGGTGAGAGGATTACTATGTGCGACGAGTTGGACTGGCATCCTCCGCTGTACCCATCTCGACCTCCGGAGCGGGGCGGGGAGTAAAGCTAGTAACCCCCGCCCCCATGCATGATGCAAGGACACATGAAGTCTCTTCTTTTGGTCGACAGGCAGATAGGTGACGCACTCCCATCGCTTTATTAAGGCGGCCCAGTGTCAGTCCATACGCCGCGGCAACCAGCGAAAATGACCACTCCTATGACATAGCTGAGGATCACTACAAGCCGGTGTGTGGCATGGCATGCAGTTAACAAGCCCTAGCAGGCCGGAGGTGCACTGAGCGGACACGGATCACAAGTCAGGCCCAGTCGACCCAGGTCAGACCAGGGATCCAGGCCGGCTCATTCAAGAATTTTTTGGGGGGAGGCGAAGGGGTTAGGGGGTGGGGAGGCAATGCAGGGCAAGTTAGTTGTGATACCCTCAAGCGCTGGCGGAACCAGGCGGCGGTCTCCTCCTTCTTGACGCGGTGGGTGTAGCCAACGCGAGCGGTCTTCTGCTTGCGCCGGGCCACGCGCACGCGGGCCGGGTAATGACGCAGAAAAAGTCCAGGCCGAAAATGCCAATGGAAGGGTCGTACTTGATGCCGAGGGTCAATGTGCTCGTTGATGCCAAACCCAAAGTTGCCCGTTTCGGAAAAGTTGCGACGCGACAGCTCGTACTCCTTGACCTTGAGGCCGCGCTCCAAGATCTCCTCCGCCTTCGGCCCACGCACCGTCACATGCGCCGCAATCTTCTCGTTACGCGACGAATGCCAAACCCACGCAGCGTGTAGCGCGCCTTGGACGTCACGGGTGTCTGGCCCGTCAACTGTTCCAGCACCTTGCACGCACGCGTCAGCGGGTCCCCCGACGCACCCACCGAGCAGTTGATGACAAGCTTGTCAATCTTCAGGTCCTTCATCGGGTTGGTCGTCGACATGGTGAAAAAACCTGGACAGGCAAAAGGATCAGCTGCTGTTGTCTCCTTGAGCCGATGCGGGCGGGCATGTTCCTGAGGGAGGGACAACGTACGAGTTGTTCTGCTCTAGTGGAACTTGAGGGTGACGGTCGGGGTCGCGAGCAAGCGCCAGGACATGGGCAGAGGAGCGACCCCGAGGGGTTCAAACGTAGGGTTGGACGACTGCGGCGCATTACCCACAGGATACTGTCCCCGTGGGAGCATAAGTGAATTATCCAGGTTAGGGTTACCCCGCTCCCTCCTGCACCCCCAGTCTCTCGAGTTGCAGCGATGCAGGCGCCATTGGATGGACTGTTGCTGCGTACGTAATCTTCCGCTGTGCCCGCCCCTCCAATTCCAACCACTGCCCAACGGGTGCACCCTCCCCCGGTCACGTTCTCTCACCACACAACTGCCATCGCCCCTTGTGAGTTCCACTGCGATGTGCAACTCCGACCGCCCACAACGTGACGTGCAATCGGGCCCCCCTCACAGGGAATACGCTGTAAGACTCTGCGCCCCACAATTCGCCTTAGCAAAGCCAAACGCAGGCGTGCCAGAAAATATATGCATTCCTCTCATCTTGATCTCTTTTGCATCATCGCAGGTCCCCACTGCCTCGTAACCCTAACCCCCATCTCATCGTTTTCCTGCCAAGGGGAAGCTTTATAAAACGATAACCCCCCTGAGTCTTGAGAAAAGCGAGCCAACGGAAGTGGGAAATTGTGATGTTCTCACCCTCTGACTGTCGTGTTTTGCGAGCACCAGACCGAGGAGACTTTACACACACCGAAGGCGGCACAATGCAGAAAAAGAGGCCTGGTTTGGCCGCATCTTCCAGGCCTCACCGTCAACGTTCAATTGAGTTTGCAGTACCACGTCAACATGCAATGCAATGGGGTATATCAGTACTACACCGTCTATTTGTAGCAGAACAAAACATAGTTTAACGTCAGATATAGGTGAGTTGAAAGCTCCCAAAAAGGGTACTTCTGGCCTGCTGGATCAGTACTGAGTACGCACCGAGATCAGAGAACAGCGTCTGGTTCCGACCGCCGGATTGAACCCACAGCTCACTCCGGCTTCTGGTGACCTAGGGCCACTTTCTCTGATTCGTTCCTCCAATTTCCTCTCTAGGCCCAAACACACTTTTCTTTGAACCACCAGCTTTATTCAGTTCTGCTATCCCAATAGAGTGGCTGAGAGAACGTAGACCAATATTTATCTGTACTGCAGTGATGGTGGAGGTGCGTGAGCACACCATTCGGTTGAACGGACTGAACATATACATACGGTGAGGAAGTGCCCACGGGCACTAATAATCAGCCAATACCAGTATGTGCTTTCTGGAGGGTGCGGGAGATGGAGGATGGGCAAAGAGTATAGGCACGTATGGAAGTAAAGGTCTTCGATACCCACCACCCAAACATGACGAGAAGGATGGTTCTGTGTGGATGGGCACGGGCTCCTGGGTGATTCCGCCCGGGTTCCGTTCCCAGTCCGGCGGGTTCTGCCCTTTCTTCTCTTCATCCATTCGTTTACACCTTCTGTCTGTCTGCTCTGCACCCGCACAGGTTCACGCCCAAAGCAGTGCTGGGATGGGGATCAAGTCGATCACGCATCGTGCATCATGTATTCAGGGGTCTCTGGATTATCGATTACCGGTTACCGGTTACCGCGGATACCGAGTATGCATTACGGCCATAATTGCGGTGACAAGAGCACTGGTGAGCAACTCAGCTGGTCTGCTGAGACACAGAACGTTGAACGTACCGAGCCTACTGAACGTACTGAACGGCGGGATGGGTGATCGAATCGAAGGGGTCGGCCCAGCGTAAGCGAGGAGATCGAGGAGAATATACACACCCGGTGGGGGCAGCACAGCACGCACAACCGCCAGGCGGGCCGAAAGGAACATGGCACATGTGGCATGGGAGATGGGCGAGCTGTGCAGGTGTTCGGACGGGCAGACGGGCAGTGTGATCGGCGGGCAAGCCAGTTGCTCGGACAGTGGCGAGTGGGGGGCAGTTTTCGCCTCCATGGCACTGAGCATCATGCATCGTGCATCATCGATCATGCTGATCAGGATCGCCCCCCGCCGCTCTGGCACGCGAGGCGGCCATACTGCCCCCGCGCGGGATCGCTCGTGGCGCGGGGACCGCACGGGCCTGTCTTGTGGCCCAGCCCAACGGCAGTTCGGGGCCATTGTTCGCCCGGCAGTGTCTTGCTGTGCCTCAGCGTAACCGCCGCTCTGGTCTTGCGTGGCTCGGTGCGTTGGGATGCCCATCGCGGCGTGTCTGGGGATGCCCGAGATGATCTCGATGATCCCCATGTCGATGATCGATGATATGATGCCTGAGGGCGGAGTGGAGGCACTGGAAGCTCTGATTGTGACGCCTCAGCCTCAGAGGCCTGAGATCCGAAGATGGGAACCGGTAGCCCCATCTCCCACCCTCTCCATCTTCATCTTCCCCTTCATCCCCGACCCCGCCCCCCACATTCTCTTTGGTCTGACGGCCATCCACGCCTGCCCCATGCGCACTCCCTCCTCCCCCTCCTCGCAGCGCTGCTGGCAGTGCTCGCCCTCCTCGCCTCCCCCGCCAATGCCTTCCTCTCGGCCTTGCCTGGGCCGCCGACAACGAGTGGGCCCACCAGTTGACTGGCAATGCCAACATTGACCTCTACCACCACTGGCAGATGGGTGCCGTGTCGTCGCTGAGCGACAGCGGCATCCGTTTCATTCCCATGCGGTACGCACCCTCCTTCCTTCTCCCCTCCCCCCCCTCTTGTTCTGACCCCCTTTTTTACACAGCTGGGCCGCCAGCAAAACGCGGCGTGGAAGCAGGTGAGAGTACGTTTGCGCAATCCCGCCCCACGCTGTGCTCGCCTACAACGAGCCGGACGTGTCGACCCAATCAGACTACACACCGTCTGCGCTGCCAAGGCGTTCCAGCGTGAGCTTGCACCGCTCCGGCAGGCGTATGGATCGCGCATCTCCTCCCCCTCCATCTGCTACAATGTCAGTGGCTCGAGATTTATATTATGCGCATTCTTCACAAGCAAGGTACGTCCTCAGACCCCCCCTCCCCGTTGATGCGTGCATACGGCGAGGTGGTTTGAACGCTGACACATCGCTGGTGCTCTTCTAGGTGGCGATGTCGACTTTTTGTCGGCACTTTTATGGTGGTTGGGACATGGCAGTCTCAACAAGTTCAAGTCCTACATCTCCCGCATCCACAGCCGGTGGCCCAACAAGCCCATCTACGTGACCGAATACGGCGTTACCTCCTCTTCCAATCCGTCGGCGGCGCAGGCCAAGCAATTTATGGTTGACGCGACCAAGTTCCTTGCTTCAACGGCTACGTCAAGGCTGCTTTCCCCTTTGGCATGTTGCCCACCCCCCGACAGCTTTGGGTCGAGGCAGAACGCAGCGTTTCGGGCGAGTGGCGACTTGCGCTCGCTGGGCAAATGGTACCGTGCGTACACGTTGCTTCCAAGCGCTCGCATGGGTCGCGAGGCATGTCCTCATCATCGCTGATGCGCCGACACGAACGGATGCTCAAGCGACTTGAGATGCCCGACCCGGAGGACGAGGAGTTATGGGACAACCACCCGAATGGAACGATGTGCGACGAGGTATGCCAGCGCGCGACGCTTGGCTCGCCACCTCCCAAGACGGTGCCTTTGACCCGGATCTCCCGTTCGAAGGGAGGACGAGGAGGACAACCAGCATGATGCTGATATTGTCGACTTTGATGCCGAGGAAGGGAATGAGAGCCGGAAGAGAAGTAATGCAGGAGTTTGTGTCTTCGCCTTCCGTCAGTTTCTTGCTAGGCTGTAAGGCGCCCTGCTGTCCCCCATTTTCCCCATCGTCCTCAACGAAAAGAATATCGTCTGCTCGATTTGGATGCGTTCCGATTTTCTTCCCCCCGCCCTGCTGGCACAGGCGGGGGCGCTCTGCCTGCTCCATGTTCCCTGATTCCAACTGCTTTGTCGCCACGTTTCGTCTCGTTCTTGTTTGGATTCCGTCCTGCTTACACCAATGATCTTGATTTCCTCTGTCTGTCGCCCCATTCTCTTTCAACACCTGTGCTCGCCTTTTGGTCTGTTCTTGTCCTATTGACTAGGGTCAGGAATCCTGCCTCTTGTCTCCTTATCGTCCATTTTTCGTTTTTCTTTGTTCGCAACGGAATAGTCGTGTTATCGACGGAGATCTACTTCCGCCCTAGTACTATGCCATCGTTGTCTTCCTATGCCACTCTCTACTATTGTTGTAAGGTTTGCTTTTAGCTTTTTTCATCTGTATCGACGGATCTGACAGGTGAATGAGACTGTCAAGTAGGATAGGATTGGCGGCGGATTGTCATGAACAAAGCCTTGTTGGTGCATAGACCCACGAAAGACGACGACTTCCGTGTATGGAATGAATGTGTTCGAGCGGCAAGCGCTTCCGAGTGGTGCTTGCTGATGAACGGTCCCACGAAGCTATCCTGGTGGCCAAACACAAGAGGAGTCGGGTGCGGTTGTAGAAGAGAAAAAAGTTAATACGCGCATACACACCCAGCCGGCCACGTCAATTGTCTTCATCGCACCGACGGTGTGCAAGGTCCGAGCCTGACGAACCGCGAAGTCGTCACGCATGGCCTTTTGTCTACACCGCTCACCTTGATTGCCGCCACAGTTGTGCAAGGTCGCTCCGACGAAAGAAACAGATGTAGACAAGCCCCCGAAGAAATAATGAAGAAAATGGGCAACACGTCATCGAGAAAGAACGGTGGTGAAGGGGAACATCCTTGGTCTTTGCAGATGTCACATGCCATCAGTAGGTCCCAGGTGTGGGAGCGCCCCTGAACTTATTAGCATCGATCCGCGCCATCATGTTCCTTGTCAACGACCGGGCTTCTCTCAGGTTGTCAAGTTCGTCCGAGTCGGTAGGACTGTCGATGACCTTCCAATTAAAGCCTCATAGATTGATAATAGAAGTCGGCCTTGGGCCCGTGATGGGATGTTGCGCTCCATGATTCAAGCGGAGTTCTGGGCGCGACACAGTTCATCCCAGAGTACTTTGAAGGGTGCATTGGTCTCAATCTGCTTGGTAATGCGAGCCTTTCTCGCCCGGTAGGACAGGCTGTACACCTCAAATGCTTCCTGAAATTTGGGGTCCGAGAGCGCATGCACTACAATATCCCCCACCCCTGAAACAACTCGCCGCGGACCTCCAGGGCGAAGCGTCTCGTTAGATCCGAGAGCAGACGACCACATTGCTCTTCTATTTGAAAGACTGGGCCAAAGACTTCTTCGACAAACACCAACCGCTGGGCCCGGTCTCCCAGCCCAATGTCTGTTTGCGCCATGGCGAAGCGGCCAGGTCGACGAGGACTCTCGTCGGTGTGAGCACCTCACCGTTGATTAAGGCTGGAACTATAATTCCCGAAATGGAGTGTAGGTCCGTAACCACCTGGTTCTGGACCTGCACCAACTCATACATCTGGCCTTGCCGCTTCACCCTCCAGCTTCGGTAGCGTCTTGACCACCGAGGGACCCACGATTTCATTCCAGAGAGGACGCGGCATCGGGTGTGCCAACTCGGCGTTCAGTACGGCAACCATCATGGCCTCCTGGTGTCTCCCCTCTTGACGGGGGATGTCGATGTCTGTGGTGATCATGTGAGAAGGGACAGGAGTCGGGAGCGAAGAATGGCGCGGTTGGGCGGAGAGAGCTCTTAGCGCTTCGCTACACCTTTTATAGGGCGAGGAGATCGTTAACAGATTCAGGGGCTGTAGTCCTGCCACGCTTTTGTATTTCTTCCTGCCTTCATCTAGGAGGCGAGCAAGGGCACAGTAGCTGCTCATGGGTGGCGCATCGACGTAGCAAGGCAGCCTTATGCCTTATGAGATCGAGAGAGCGTGCGCCAACGGCTGCGCTGTCTAAGCCAAGCTGCTCAGGAAAGCAAACAAGGGAGTGATTACTGAGTAGGCGGGGCGGGCGGGCCAATACGCCTCATCACGCATCTTTAAGGTTTCTCTTGACGCCTCGGTGAGGCCAAAGGCCGAAACAGCGTCATTCACGGCGTTAACGTCCTTACTTACAGGCTCTTGACACCTCCGTGTCGAATACACTATTGCCCTGCTACTCAGATACCTTAAACCGTGGCGGTGGTTAAACGTTAAGCTAGAGGCTAATCGAGAGCGAATCAAAATCAATGAGTGGTAACGAGGTTAAGAGTATAGAGCCAAGAGCGTGATGGCGGCAAGGACACAAGCAGCTAGAAACACTGAGAGAAAGGGAGAAGGAAAGCGGGCTGCGCCCGCCGGGAGTGTGGCTAGGCCAGCTACTAATCCATATCATCCCCCCGACGCCGCAAAACATGTTATCCTCCCATGCCTCTCTCGCTCGGCCGGAGGGGGTTGTGGTTGTGGTGGCGGTGCTCGGGTGGCAGAGGAGCCGTTATGAGCCCGCCCGGTTGGGAGTCTATCTGTGTTTGCTGCGCGGGAGGAGTATGGATGGATGTGCATGTACACGTGCATGTCATGTACATGTACATGAACCAAAACGAGAGTGCAGAATAGCAAGCATATCCATTAGTCCTACGCGTTGCCACCCCTTAGGCGATATCGCCGGGACGGACAAAGGGCAAGCCCATTCCACTGAGAAGAAGGCGTGCCTTTTCGGTTCCTCCAGGGCCACGTTGGTTGGTCTGGATGGTGATCTGAGCCGGGCGGACGAGCGGGGGGATGGTTAGTTCTTCCATACGAGCCATAGCGAATGGGGGGGGGGAGCGCAAACCAAGGAGAAACAAAACGTACTGCAATGCCAAAGGGCGTGCCCGGGTAGGAGTCCCAGTTGACTTCGGTCTGGGGGAAGAGGGGCATGGCCTCTGCCTCGAGGTTGATCTGGACCGAGCCGGACATGGCCGAGTTGGACAAGAGGTAGGCCCTGGGCGGGGGCAGCTTGATGCCCTGGAAGGAGCGCATGCGGGGCAAGACGCACGTGGCGAGCGTGTCGAGGAACTCGAGGGCAAAGGGGCCGTTGAGCTCGGCAGCGACACCAATGGGCATGCCCACACGGACCTTGCGACGGGCCACGTTACGCTTAGCAAGCATGACGCCAATGTAGCCCTCGGTAAAAGTTTCCTTGGTGCCGCCATCGGGGAGAGGGCGGACTTGAGGATGGGCAGGCCGGTGATGGCGCGCAGCTGGGCCATGACGGGGACGAGCTTGGCCTTCTGGTAGATGGCGCTCTGGACGACGCAGTGGATGTAGACCTTTTCGACGGCGGGAGAGACTTGAGGAGGTGGCGGGGGTTGAGCACGGTGGCGTGGGGGGGAGGGCGCTGACGCCGCGGAGGCCGGGCGAAGCATGGTTCTTGGAGTAGGGGTTGTTGGGGTCGAGGGTGCGGGTGAGCTTCTTGGCCCACTCGGCCTGCTGGCGGAAGGAGTCCTCGAGGGTGGTGCCGTCGTAGGTGATGTACATCAGGTCGCGGGAGAGGGTGTGGAAGGCCTCGTTGAGCCGGCTGGGCACGGTGGGCCGATCTGGAGCACGGGGGGGGGGTGACGTAGCGCGGGTACACGTGGTCGAGGCGCGCGGCGGCGGAGGTGGCGAGGGCGCGCGTGTGGGCGAGGGCGGGGGCGTGTGGGCGCGAGGTGTGGGCGGCGACGCGCCGGCGGCGGTGGCGGGGGCGCGCACGAGCATGGTCGCCATGGCCGGGTGGAAGCGTCGTCTACGGTCGGGGGCAAGAAGATTGGCGGCAAAGAGCGGGCGAAGCGCCAGAAGGCGGCGCGGCTGGTTCCGCCGGCGGAAGCCGCCCCGTCACGTGCGCGCCTCTTCTTTTTTTTTCTTCGGCGCGACAGATTTCAAATCGCAGGCGGCCGCCGGGTGGGATCGGGAGCGGCGCGGGGCACGGCGCCAGTGCCGGCGGGTGCGCAGCCTCTTCCGGCCGCCTGGGCAGCCGCATCAATGAAGCTTCACTTCTTCTCTTTGTTAGTCGGCGCTCCTCCTGCTGCTGCCCACCATGTTCCGCCCGCGCCTCCTCGCCGCCACCGCGCGCGCCCTGCCCCGCGTCCCCGCCGCCCGCGCGCCCCTCCCCGCCCACGCCCACACCCGCCGCCCGCACCCTCTCCTCCTCCGCCAGCGACTGGGCCGCCAAGAAAAAGCGCAAGCCCAAGGCCGCCGCTGCTGCTGCGGCCGCCGCCGCCGCCGCTCCCAAGGCCAAGGACGCGTCTGACGAGTCGGCCAAGCCCGCGCCCAAGTCCCCGCCCAAGGCCGCCGCCAAGCCCTCGCCGCCGCCCAAGGCCCCGGCCAAGGCCGCGCCCAAGCCCTCGTCTCCCAAGGACGCACCCAAGGAGCCCACCCCCAAGAAAGCTGCCCCACCCAAGAAGGCAGAGGCCGCCGCCGAACCGGCGTCTGCTCCCGCCACGGCCCCAGCCCCAGCACCAACACCAGCTCCGGCACCGGCACCTACCCCTGCTCCGGCACCAGCGCCCCCCCAGGAGCCAGAACGTGTACCCGAGCCCCCCCTCCCCCCCCAGACACACCCTCGCCCGCCCGTTCTGCGCCCGAGGCCAAGCCAAAGGCCACCCTCCCCCCCGCCGATCCCCCCAAGAGGAACGTCGACGCTTTCTGACGCCAGTCTTGCGCACAAGGACTTGGCCATCGATCCCGAGGTGGTCGTAGCCTCCACTGCCGAGACGCCGGCTTCGTCGGGCCGGGTGCCTCCGACTGGGAACCAGCTGCGTAAGGCGGGGGAAAATGCGCCTGGGATGCCGCCGCGGGCACTGAAGCAGGCGCCAGAGACGTTCAACATTCAGATCCCCTTCCCTGCCAAGCCCAAGACCGTTTCGGCCCCGCGGTGATTCCCTCTGCGATCCCCATTCTGCACGCTGTGCCCGAGACGCCCAAGACAGTCAAGCCGCCTGCGGTGCACCAGGTGGTGGAGGAGGACAAGGTCCACAGCCCCGTGGCCGACGCTGGCCTGACGGCGCGCGAGGAGACGGAGCTGGAAGAGAAGTATGTCACGCCGCCGCAGACGGCGTTTTTGCAGCAAGCCGGGGTGCCCCCCGCTGTGCTGGCCCATGCCGTCGTCTTCTTTGACAAGGCCAGCAAGCACTTCTACTCGCTCTTCCCGACGGCTACATGGTCGCCGTCGACCCGGTCAGACGGCGCAGGGCCAAACCGAGTTCCGCTTCCACCCGGGCGCGCTCCCGCGCCCGTTCAACCCCGAGGAACGCAAGGGTCTGGTTGTGCTGTCGGCGCTGCTGATGCTGGCGGTGTCGACGAGCATTCTGATCGACCTGATCTACCTCGGCACGGCGCAGAACGCGGCGGCGCACGAGGTGGCCGAGTGGGAGAAGGAGCACCCGGGGGAGCTGCCGCCGGGGGCGTTTGCCGAGGACGAGTAGGCGCTGTGCGGTGCTCTCGTGTGTTGTGTTGTGTCCCAAAACGGCTGGGCCTGGAGCGCTGTGCTGCTTCCATACCATCCATGCTTATTGCTGCCCGCTGCCCCGCCCTTGGATAGACGAGCGAGACGTTAGTGCGATGTACGATAGCACCGCGACGGCCGCGCGCGGAACTCGGAATAGAAGTGAAAATTGCAATCACGCCTGCGACTGGCGCGCCACGCGACGCGACCAACGCGACGCGGCGCCGACAGGCCGACCGCCGAGGCCGCGCCGCCGGCTTGGGCGCACCGCCACCACCGCCGGCGTCCCCCCCGATGCGGCCTTCGTCCTCGTCGTCCTCGTCGCGCAGCGGGCGCGGCGTGCAGGCCGTCCAGCTGCGCGGGCCCTCCCCACCGCCCAGACCTTCCTCACCGCCCTGCCCGCCGCACCGCCGACGAGCTGCGCGCCAAAGCACGCGTGCTGTTTGCGCTGCCGGCCCAGGCGCCGCTCCGCCTCACGCTCGCCGACGAGCGGGTGGAGATCTGCGAAGACGCACTGCCCTTCCTGCGCGACCGCGAGGTGGTGGTGGTGCATGCCGACCTGGCCAGCGCGCCCACCGCCACGCCCTCCACTTCCACTCCTACCTCCACCCCCAGCACCCCCGTACCCCGCCCACCGCCCCCCCCACTCGCTCCTCCATCGCTCCCACGCCCCTCGCACCAGCCCTTCCTCGCCCGCCACCGCCACCGCGACCCCAGCTGGGCCTGGCCCCGCACGCTGGCCTGCCCCTCCCCCCGAACGCGGGCCCGTCGCCACCGAGGCACCTGGCTCCATCCGCTACAGCGGGGGTAGCGGGCGCAAGCGGCATGTGCTAAGCACGTTGGAGCGCCTAGCCCAGCAAGCCGCCGCCGAAAAGGCTGAGCGCGCCGTGTTGCGCGCCTACCAGTCACCCGCGTCGCCCCCGCCCCCGCTTGCATCGTCTCAGTCGTCGCCATCGCAGCTGGAGCCGGAGCCGGAGCCGGAGCCGGAGCCGCCCCAGCCTACGCCCCAGTCGTCTCAGCAGTGTGACGCGCAGCCCCTGTCGCCCCCACCTCCGCCTCTACCTCACTCCCCGCACCCAGCCCGGTCGGACGAAGATGCCCAGGCCTCGTCTCTGTCTTCCCCTCGACCCAGGACCAGGACGCGGGAACACGCCCGTGTCCGAGTCAGGCCTGGCTTGCTCTCCTACTACGATCTTGCCTGCCCCAGCAGAGGAGACGACCCCTACGCGCGCCGATACGCAAGTCACTGCCACTCCTACAGGCACGGGGGATGCAGTCACGCAAGGCACTCGGTCCTCAGCACTTCTCGTGGCCGAGCCTCTGGCTCCTCCCGCG
This sequence comes from Moniliella sp. 'wahieum', assembly GCA_003971905.1. Taxonomy (NCBI): domain Eukaryota; kingdom Fungi; phylum Basidiomycota; class Moniliellomycetes; order Moniliellales; family Moniliellaceae; genus Moniliella; species Moniliella sp. 'wahieum'. The sequence goes on along the minus strand of RSEE01000128.1, from coordinate 116,165 downwards.
CCCGCGATGCAACCGGAAACAGGAACCGGAACGCACACGGCCACGGAAACGGAAACGGACACGGTGCCAACGACGGTTGGAGCCGATGCGCAGGCAGCGGCAGCAGGCGACACCGATGTTGGTCCGGTAGCTTGCGCCGAACCATGGACCATGTCTGGTTCTGTAGCGTCACCTCCTTCACCCAAAGCGGCACTGCAGCTTGCCAGTCCGGACGCGTCCCCGTCCCTGCGTACCGGACGACAGAACAACATTGCCGAAGCCAGTCCCTCGCCGCAAAAGCGCAAAGTGGGCGCGCCGGGGCTGCTACTTCCCACGCTCTTGCCCAAGCGGCCGCGCGCCGAGGGCCCCAAGAACCTCTTCCTGGCCATTGTTGGCCCTATGCGCGCGCACCCTTGTGCAGCCGCCTTGGCCCAGCTCGATCGCCCGCCGTGGGGGGAGAGTATGCGGCGTACGTCGCGGAGCGTGCGGAGGGGGAGGAGCGGGAGGAGCGGGAGGAGCGGGAGGAGCAAGTGGTAGACCCCCCTCGCTCCAACGGGCCGTCGAAGCCGGTGCGTTTGCCGCGGCCGTGGCGGGCTCGGGCGAAGGCTTGGCGGAGCTACATGCGCATCTGCAGCGACTGCTGGTGGTGCAGGAGGCGTTCCACGTGGCGCATGAGCGCAGTAGCGAGGCAGGCCAGTGCCGCACCCTGGCCCAGTTTGTCCAGATGCTCGTCACGGAGCACACGCCGCGCCCGAGCCGCGCCCAGGGCACAGCCAAGAGGCCGCCACGCCCAGAGGGCGGGCCTGGCCGCTGCCCACGCGTGCTCCCATGGGCCAAGCAGCAGCAGCACTACCACCACCGCCAGCAGCAGCGTCACCAGCACCACCACCAGCAGCCCAAAGCCAGCCGCCGCGGCGGGCGAGGCGGCGTTCCTGAGTCTGATGCACCAGTCCACCGCCACCGCGCCACCGCCGAGCTGTGAGAATGCAATGGACGAAGACGCGATGCTGCCAGTTGTTCTGACGTCCGTGCGGTGGTATATCTAGCTGTGGTTTTGTGGGCTCAGGTGCCTGTAACATGTAACCCAGAGGAAACAGCCGGGCGGAACAGGCGGAACGGAGATCACCGCGGCTGGCGGGTGATGGATGCCGTTTACTAATCCAGCACGGCCGGCAGCGCTGGCGGCACGGGGCGAGTGTCGGCGGGCGGGCCCGGCAAGAGGCGGCCGCAGAACGCAAAAGCAGCCCACTTGGGCCGCTGGGTGCTGCCGACTGACGGACAGACTGACTGCTCTCGAGTAGCGCACCACCAGCCGCACCACCACCACCAGCCGCACCACCACCAGCACCACCACCACCACCCACCGCCATGCTCCCCCGCTCCGCCACCCGCCCCGCCCCGACCGCCACGCGCACCGCCAGCGCGTCTCCCCGCCTCGCCCACTCCGCCCCCATCAAGGAGTTCCCCCCGGCGCACCCATCCCGCAGGAGTACTTTGGCTTTGTCCCCCCCGACCCCGCCAAGGCCGCCGCCTTCACAAGCACCAGGAGCAGTACGCGGCCACGCCGCCCACTCGGCAAGCTCTGGGCCAAGATCACCTTCTTTGCGCCGTCCCCGCCGTCACCTCGGCCATCTTCTACTTTGGCGCAAGGAGCTGGCCCACGCCAAGCACCAAGCACGAACTCGCTGAGAACGGCGGCGAGCTGCCCCGCGCCCCAAGACGAGCACCTCAACCACAAGGTCCCACTTCCCCTGGGGCCCGCAGAGCCTCTTCTTCAACCCCAAGTATTTTCCTTGCGTCTGCGCGTCTGCCCTGCCCTGCTGCTTGCTGACCCCCCGTGTTTGCTAGGTACAACTACCCCGCCGAGGAATAAATCCTCCGCCTCCCTTCCGCCCGCGTGCACGTGCTGCTAGGATGCCCCTTTCAATCAAGCAAGTGTATTTCCTTCTATAAAGTAAACAGACCGGCAGACCTCCCGAACAGAAGGAAAGAGAGAGAGCGAGAGAAGAGAGCAGCAGCGCAGGGGGGATGGATTAGCTTAGTTGGACTTGAGTGTGCGCTGCTTGTCGGCCGCCTCGACAATGCGCTTCTTGACGGTCAAGCCCTTGCGGCGGCGCACCTGGTTCATGTACCGCTCCGCCAGGTTTTCCCGGTCGCCCTTTTCCCCGAGCTCTTCCAGCTCGTCTTCGTCCCGGCACCCAGAACGGGTCGAGGTCGAACAGCTCAAAGCCCGCAAAGACAGCTGCGGCGACGCGTTGCCCGAGGTGCGCTTGCGGATCTCATCTGCAAACCCAAAGCTCTCCACCACGGCAGGAGCGCGCCGACAGGTGAAGAAGGAGGTGCCTCCTTCATTTCCTCGCTGGTGATCGGCCGCGGCGACGGGCAAGGCATGCACCTTCCCAGCCCACCACCTCTGTCGATGCCTGGATGTCGCACGAAACATGGCCAGCATCAGCCGAGGCGACCAGTCCAGCAGTGCCTGCCGCGACGCCTCCCGCACGGCCGAGAGCACTTGGCCAGCGACCTGGGCCAGCGGCACATGCGCGCCTTCCTCCCCCTGCTCCACCTCGACCTTTTCGAGGAAATACGCCATGCCCTGCACCGGCTCGGCCGCCATCGGGCCCGCCTGCATGGCCATCTGCCACCCCGCCTCCACGGCATCGGTCACGGCACGGACTGGGATGGGACCTGCCTCCGCGCCGAGATGCACCGTGTCCAGCGCATCGGACAAGCCCGTGGGGTCTTGAGGGTGCGAGCCTTGAGGCCGAGCGGATGCACGCCAGACCGGTCAATCAGCAAATTGGGTCCTACCTGTTTCGGTCCTATGCCCAAATCTGTTCTGCCACGCCTTTCCATTCGGGCTCGCGAAGTGCGGCAAGAACGGCGTGGAAGGCACTCCACAAGCCCTCGGGGTCCAGCAGACGTTCCCCGCCAGTCGCGGCGAGAGAGACGGCAGCCTTGGCCTCACCCTCGGCCTCTGTCTCGTCCTCTTGCTCTCCGACCTCCATGCCGTGCAGGGCGCGGCGGAGCATGAGTTGGATCGAGGCGCGTGCTTGAGCAAAAAGTCGGTCACGGTCGTGGGAAGCGGCACGGCACGCAACTGGAACTGCACCAGTCCATTCACCACGCTGCCACGTACCGTACCGCGTTGGGCGCCTTCGGTCTTGGGCGCAGCCATGTCGGCCGCCTTGACCGCCGTCTCACGAAAGGGCACAATCGGCGGCGAGACTTGGATCTTGATCTTGGCAAAGCGTTCCTCCAAGTCGCGCACGCACCGTTCCACATGCAGTTCCCCAGCACCGATGATCACATGTTCTCCCGTCTCCTGTACCAGCACCTGCACACACGGATCCGACTGGTTCAGTAGCTTGAGGCCCTCGACCAACTTGGGGATCTCGGCTGGATTCGTTGGTTGGTTCGTTGGTTGGTTTGATCGTCACAAGGTCAGTCTCTGCCCCGCTCCACCACCCACAAAGATAAGGGACTCAAGATACGCACAAGGATTCACAGGCTCCAACGCTACCCGCACAATGGGCGCGGCCGAGGAGGTGACGGTGGACAAGTTGACAAGCTGCTGCGTCACGGCTGGTGGCGCATCGAGGTAGGCGTCCAAGTCGGCATAGCCGGCCGAGGGCGGCGCAAAGAGCGTAGCGTTGCGCAAGACGGTACCGTCCAAACCACGAATGCCAAACACGTTGCCGGCTGGCACCTCGCGCACCGCCACCAGTTCCCGGCCCATGAGCATGTACAGTGCCTCGACCGTGGCGCGCTTGAGGTGGCGCGCGTTGGCAGGGTGGCGCGGACCGAGCTCGGGGCGGTACTTGGGTAGGACAGCAAGGATCGCCTGGCCGGCTTGGAGCGTACCGCTATAGAGCCGGGCAAAGCCCATTAGCACCTCCCCCGTTGGCGGTGGGTCGGGTTTGCGTTCCTCCCTTGCTGTGGTGGCAGCGGGCACAGCGCCGTGGGCCTCCAAGTCGATGCCCCGGGTCCCGTTCTGCTCCGTGGGCTCCGTCGGCTTGTCTGCCACCGCTGCGCCCGTAGCAGCCGAGATGGCACGCGCACGTTCGCGTGCTTCTTGTGCCTTGGCCCGCATCTCGGCCGCGGTGAGCGGGCGTTTCTTAGCCTCGGGCATGTCCTGCGCCGGCACAGCAAACATCTTGCTCACGTACGCCACGCCGTACGCGGTGGGCCCGGCATGGGAGGCAAACATGTCCTTCTCCACGTCGGTCTTGGGCGCAAGCTGCTCGGGGGTGGTGAAGTAGGGCAGGTCGGGCTGGAGGATCTTGGGCACACGGTAGGCCTGCGCCTCCTGGGGCGAAGGCACGTTGGACACCACGGCACTGAATGTGCAAGCGGCGAGAGGCAACCATTGGGAGAAGACGGTGGTACGCAAGGCCGAGGTATCCTTGGCGCGCAGGTCGCGCGGCAGGACCTTGATCCCCAACGTCTTGACAATCTTCTCGATCTTCTCCTGGTCGCGATCGACAACCATCGACTCGTACACGGCCCAGAGGTTTTCCAAGACAAACTGGACAAACATGGGCTTCAAGTTGCGTTTTCCTTTTCCTTTTGCTTGAGGGTGAGTACGCGCTTGGCCTTGGGGTCGAAAAAGTAGTCGCCCCACAACACTTTGCGGAAACGCGCCTCCTCGATCCCGAGCTTTTTGGCATACAGGACACTGAACCGCTCCAGCCGGAACGCCCAGTTGTCGATCGCACTGGCAAAAATCACATTTCCGCGCGCCGGGTCAAAGTAAATGTCTTCGTCGTTCAGTTCCTCAAACGCTGGCTCGGTCTCTTCCTCGGGCTCGGCAACGGCCGTGTCGCGGCGGGCGGCAAGACGCTTGTCGCGCTCCTCGTGCCACCGCTCGTCCACCTCCATCCGCTCCGACGCAAAGAAAGAACCCATGACTGCATTCACATTCTCCAACACCTGGGTCAGGTGGTGGTACGCCTCAATCGGGGTGAGGCGCAAGTCAGTCACCAACCGGTCCATCTTGTTGAGCACCAAGATGGGCCGCAACCGATCGGTCCATGCTTGCCGCAGCACCGTGATGGTCTGCGTGCAGACGCCCTCGACCACATCCACAATCACCAGTGCGCCATCGCACAGCCTGCTCGCCGAAGACACCTCGGAGGAGAAGTCGACATGGCCCGGGGTATCGATGAGGTTGATCATGTAGTCCTCCACCTCGACCGGGTCGGGCTCTGCCTTGGCCTCCGCCTTGGCCTCTGCCCCGGGCGGAGCGTCGTGCGAGCGGGCAGTCAAAGCAGCATGTTTGCGCAGCTTGAACACAAGACTCACCGCACTTGCTTCCATTGTGATCCCGCGCTCTTGCTCGTCCTCGCGCGCATCCAGGTACCGCACCTGGCCCGCCATGCGCGAACTAATGATCCCGTTGGCGGCCAGCAGCGAGTCGGCATAGGACGACTTGCCGTGGTCCACATGGCCAATCAGCGTCACGCACCGCACATTGGTGCTTCCGAACTGCTTGACGTTGAGCGCCATGGCTCGCGTCCCCTTCCAGTGTCCAAAGCGGGGGGCTGGTGGTGGTGGTGGTAGTGGTGGTGCGGTGGGGCGGGGGCAACGGGGCAACGGGGGGCAGGAAAAAAAATAGTGGGTGCGGTTTGCATCGACACCGAGTGGCCCAGTGGGCGCCAGGCGGACGAAATGGGCTGAAAGGATGAAACGATCAAACGTTCCGTCTGGCGTGTTGGCCCTCGCCCGGCCTTCCCCCCCCCCCTGACTACCACCACAACCACTACCACCCCTACCACCACCACCACCACCCCATCGCCACCGCCACCGCGCACGATGAACATCCGCGAGGCCACCGTGAAGGACATGGCCGGGTGCCAGGACGTGAACCTGCACGACCTGCCTGAGAACTACACGATGCAGTACTACCTGTACCATGCGCTGACCTGGCCGCAGCTCACCTACGTCGCCGAGGACCCCGAGACGGGCAAGATTGTCGGGTACATCTTGGGCAAGATGGATGAGAACCCGGAAGATGGTATCCCGCATGGTCACGTCACCTCCATCTCGGTGTTGAGGACGTACCGCCGGCTGGGCATTGCGCAGAAACTATGCGCCAAAGTCGTACGTGCCCCCCCCCCTCTCCTCCCGTGGATTCGTCCCTGTTTCCCCGTTCAGCTGATGGGCACCGGAGCTGACACGGCATAGAACGAGCGATGAAGGAGGTGTTTGATGCCAAGTACGTCACGCTGCATGTGCGGGAAACCAACCGGGCAGCGATTGGCTTGTACCGCGACGCACTCGGCTTCAAGCCGGGCGGAGTGGAGAAGGGTTACTGTACGTTGACGCCCCCGCCTCCCCCCTGCACCGCTCTCCCAAGCAGACGCACGTCAGAACGTTGAGCGCGCGGGGCGTACGGCACCAGAGGGAGGGAGGGGCTACGAGGCGAAGCACGAAGGGGTTATCCTCTTTGCCCAATTGCTTTCGCCCTTCCCTTCTTGAACGAGCTATGAGCGACAGGCACTGACCCAACCTTCTCTTTTCGTTTCTGTTTCGATTCTCCTTTTTCTTTTTCTTTCCTCCTTGTCCAGACGCCGACGGCGAAGATGCATATGCGATGCGGTTGGACTTTTGATTGCGTCTCGACGCACCGCACTGGGCTGTTGCCTCCCTTGCTTCGTTCGGGGGCTGGGCCTGGCAAGGTCATCGGTTGGGCGGGAGCGTGGCCTGGCCATGCTACCGAGCGGGTGTCCAGCGGTACGGTGCCACGTTCCAAGCGTGCCACGCGCGACCGTCGCCGTTGGCATGGCATGGTGGGACCAAACAAGAGGGGAGCGCAAGTGCTCTGGGCGGGGGGTGGTGTGAAGCGTAAAGAGCAAACATGAAGCGTGAAGCTTGAAGCTTGATTAGTGACTAGTGACTAGTCACTGTTCTGGTCTAGTCTAGCGTGCTAGGAAGGCAGGTGGTGCCAGCGGAGCGAGATGGATGGACGCCACCCTAAGCGGCAAAGCGAGCGGTATGTGATGGCATGCTTGCAGCACCCCGCCACGTGGGGACAAGGGGGGACGGGACACGAAACGATAGGAAGACGATAGGAAGAGACGATAGGTAGAAACGATAGATAGAAGCAGGCAACAGAGCAGGGGGGGGGGGAGAAGGGAGTTGAGGTGCTTCCCCCCGAACAAAAACAAAGCTACCGAGGCACACGACACTACTGTGGGCGGGGGCTCCTCTGGGGCCCTGCGGGTCGGTTCGCACGGTGCCCGACGAACGACAGCGGGGCCCGACGGGAGAAGCCGGGGAGGGGAAGAAGGAGGTACCGGGCCCAAGAAAATTCGAGATCTGGGCCCGACGGGCGTACGGCGCGAGACAAGAAAGGGGTAGGAAGCGAGCGGGGGTCGGGGGGAGTAGACTAGTGGAGGCGCGGGAAGAAGCCGCGGAACGAGGTGGTTCGACGGACGGGTCGTCGGGCAGCCCCGTGTGCATGGGCGGGGCGAGCGGGTGGGCAGTTGGGGGTACAAGCGCGTACGAGCGGGGCAAGCGCACGTACGAAGCGCCCGACGGAGCGAGACGAGCAGGCGAGCAGTCGGATCGGGCGAGTGGCGCACTGGTGCCGACGGGGCTAGGGCCACTTGTTCCGCTAGCTCGCGTGGCGTCTCACGCTCGTGCTCCTGCTCGTGCTCGCTCGGACCGAGCGTCCGCACCAGCGTCTCCCCCGCACACAGTACCGACGCACTTTCCTCCACCCACCCGGCTGCCCCCGCCTCGGGCCCGGCACGTCCATCCGCGCCAAGGTGCGGAACCGCGTCAGGCCACGGTGCAAGCGCTGCCGTTCACGTGCCATGTCGCTTTTCAACGCCTCAACCGTCGTCTGCAGCGTCGTGTGCTGCGTCGCGTCGAGTTGCAGTAGCGACAACTGCACTTGCACCACCCGTTCCTGCTGCCCGTCGCGCTCAAGCAGCGCAACGCCCCGCCGCTTCCCGTACACTGTGCCAGCGTTGACTTTCAACGCGCAGCGCCTGTGTGACGGCAGCCAGGAGCGACAGGGCGATGGCCAAGTTGCCACAGGGCCCAAGCAAGGCCAGTTGTGCTGCCGCCGGCTCGTCAGTGGGCGTCCAAGAGCGCAGTCAGGACCGAGGGGATGGAGGCGGAGGAGGTGCCGACGCTGCGCCGCGGCGGGGCGGGGAAGCGGCATGGCGCAACGCGCTCCAGCTGGCCTCGGACGAGGCCTGCCACATGGCTGGGTCACCCAAGTTGGCCAAGTCGATCTGGCTCAGCTCGGTGGGCTGCAGAAACGGCGGGACACGGAACAGGACGGATTGAAGCGCATCGCAAATCGCGATGGCCCAGATGGTACGTTTGCGTTCCATGTGCCGAGCCCATTGGCGCCAGGTTTCGTGCGCGCTCAGTTGGCCGGACTGAAGGGCGAGTTGCTGGTCGAGCGCTTCGCGTTGCGCAGTTTCCGTCAGAAGCTCTCTTCCGATCGCAACCAGGGCGCCATGGAGAAGGCGCGCATGGTTCTGGTGCGCGCGGGACTGCGAAAGAGCGAGACAAGTTGGAGAAGCACCAAGGCCTGGGCGCGACGGAGAAGGGTGGGTTCGTGCAAAAAGTCTTTAAACAGCGAATCGGGGCCGGGGCAAACGTGGCTCGTACGGTGGACGGTGGATGGTCCGCCAGGTCGGCCAACAACTTGTTCTTTAGCTCTGACGCACCGTACCAATCCACCGACAGCGGCGTCGCCTCGGCCACCTGGCCACCGCTCTGTGCCTCTCCTGCCACAGGGACAAAGCCACCGTGGTCCGAGGGAGCCATGCTATCGTACGAAGCTCCGACGATCGCCATGGCCCGCAGAACATCTTCTGTGCATGGCTTGAGATGGTCAATCTGCTTGGCTTGGCTGGTCATCTTGACCTCGCCGCTTGCATCCAAAATGTCGTCGAACAGTTGCGGGATGGTGGCAACATGGATAAAGGGAAGGTGTCGATTAAAGTTGAGCACAAAGAGGACAAGTGTCGGTTGGAGTGGGGGACTTGGCTGTTGTGTGGGGTAGGGAGGCGTGCGTTGGTGGACAGAACGGGCGCGGGCCAAGCAATTCGGCGTGCTTGTGCGTGTGCGTGTGCGTGTGCGTATCCGTCTCCAGAGGCGGAGGGTAGACAGCGCCACCAGAGAGGAAAGTAGAGAGAGACGTTTGCTGTGTATCTTCCATACTGACTTGTTTTTCGGCGAGAAAAGGCTGGCGGCTTGGGCCATGTACGAGTCAAATCCCCCCGCCGACTCTTCCGCCAGGGCCGAGGTGAAGAGTTGGCCAAAGTCGAAATCGGTCGAGGAGGGAAACCCCTCGGTAATGTGGATTTGGGGGATGGCGGGGCGCGGGCGCAGACACGGATCCGGGCGCCGGTGCGGGCGCAGGCGGGGGCGGAGGCGGCGGTGCCAAGGCAGACGAGGAGATGGTGGTGGACGCAGTGGTGCCGACGGAAGACGAGGCAGATGGGATCAACGTGGTGGACTTCTCTTGTTGCTGGGCATTCCACACGGACCGATGGTGCGAAGGCGCCGGGGGCAGGGCAAAGCTATTGCGAGGCGAACTAAATGCACTGCGTGCTGTCGTTCCGTCGCCTCTCGCCGGTTGGCCCGGGGCCATCGCACCGGCGGCGCTCCACGGGCTGCCCGACGGAGGCAGCGGCGCGTACACGCCGCCAGGGGCTGCGCCCAGACTCAGGTCCAAGCTGCGCGGGCGGCGTGGCTGTGGATAGAGCCGGAGCTGCCAGAGCGAGAGGAGAGGGAGCCAGAGTACGAGTCGGACGAGAGGCGCGCGGGCGGGAGAGCGGCGGCTGCGGCCATGGGCCCCGTGGTTGGCTTGAGGATGGAGGCCATGGCCGAGGCAGCGTCGGGGCCGAAGCTGTCCAGAGTGCCGAACTGGCCGCGTCCGTCGGCGTGGGCCAGGGTGGGCGCCGGGAAGCCGGGCTGACGGTCTGGAGGGGCGCGGCGGGGTAGGTGGCGCCGGGGCGAAAGGCAGGCGCGTCGGCGTGGTGGGCGTGGGCGCGGGGCGCGCGGGCGGAGGCCCAGGGGTAGTAGGGGTGGGAGAGGCGGTGGTGGGCGGCGTCGCGCGAGGCGCGGCGGCGGCGGCGGCGGCGGGAGGAGGCTGGTGGCCCAGGCGCGGTGGAAGCGCGAGGGCGGCGGGTGGTGTGGAGCTTCATGTGGCGCTGGAGGCTGTCGGTGCGGGTGGAGCGGAAGTTGCAGAGCAGACACCCGAACGGCTTCTCGCCCGTGTGGGAGCGCATGTGCCGGCTCAGCCCGTTCTTGCGCCGGAAGCGGTGGCCGCACGTGGGGCAGCCGTACCCGCCCGCCGCGCCTGCCTCGTCCGCCGAGGCGCACGCGGCGTGGGGGGGGGACGCACCGACGGCATCAGCATCGGCATCGGCGTCGGCGTCGACAGAGGAGCGGTCGGAGCGGGACGAGGTGGCTGGCCGAGGCGGTGCTGGCCGAGGCGGTGCTGGTCGACAGCGGAGCGGGGTGCATGGCGGTGGCACTCAACCCCACGAGCAAGAGGGCGGCGGAAGAGGCGGTGTGTTGGGGTGTGGGTGGTGGAGGGCACGACGAGCAAGTATAACTAGCAACCAACGGCTGCGGTTGCTGTCTGCTACGGGGAACAAACCAAACCCCCTGCCCTTACCAAAGCCATGCTGCCCCAGCACCCTTCCCTGCGCAACCGCACCCAGGCCGCCCACCTCCGCCTGTCTGTGCCGAATCCAAGCTTCCAGCGTCAAGTGTCAGGCTTCACTCGTCCCTCGCGTCGTCTGTCTGTGCCCGTGTCACCCGCGTCTCTCCATCTCACACGGCTGGTCGGTTGCGCCGCAGACACGCAGGGCGGACCCTTGCGTGGGCTTGCCTCGGTTTGTAGTTTGGCCGGGGGATGTGCTGGACGGGATGGCGGCAGACGCAGCGTCGGGGACGCTGACGGGTGTCTTCCGTGTGGCGCCGGCGGAGTGGCGCAGGCGGGCGCAGCACCCAGCCAGGCCAAGGACCACGTGCTCGGCGTGACGGTGACAGCGGCCCATCACACGTGTCACGTGTGGCGCCCCCAGTGGGTTCTGCCCGCGTCTCACGCCGTGTGGCGCGCTGGCCAGGCTCATCGCTCTGCCCCGTCCCCACCCTCATCGTCATCCCCATCCCCATCGGCCCTCTCCTCTCTCGCCTGCATCCTGATCGCCCAGGCCCCCCTCCAACCCACCCTCGACTGCCCCCGTCCATCCCGGATCCGCCACGATCGACATGCCCTTGGCCCGCCTGCTCACCCGCCCAGTACCAAGGAAAACAAAAGCTGTGTCGCCAAAAGGAAACGCTGCTGGGAGACGTGCGGTCAAGTAGATCATATCGACTGCCCCCCCACCGGAATAGGATACGGTGGGCGGTGCTTACTCTGCCGCTCGACGAAAACAAAGCCCCAAGCAAAATAGTATCCACCGCCCAACGTCCAACCCAGGCAGGTCCGATGGGGCTCCATAATATTGCTCCCAACACAGGTGTGTGTTCTTGTGTCGTTTGCAGAGCTCCTCAAGAGTCTCAAGCTGGATGACCAAAGAAATGCTGCGCACTTGTATCCGCCGCTGGCTCATCGTCAATTCCTTCTTCACCGTGCTTCCGAAAACATCTTCTGGGCCGTCTTCGCATAGCGGTAATACCACGCGCTTCATCATGACCAGGGGGGAGAACGGCTTTTGGAGTGTGGCCCGCAGGAAGCGTATTGTGGTCTCCTATCGCATTCCGCTTTTGCTCCGACAAGTCGAAAGTATGTAGCGCTGCGGCATGGAGGCAGAGCACTCTATTCGGCAATCGCCTTCAAGTAGAGGGCTACTCCGACGGTAGCAATGTAAGCGGAAACGAGGTGATCAGTAGAGCGAAGAAGTGGCGGTGGCAAAGGTGGCAGTTGCTGCGGACATTGAATCCTGAGGAACGCCAAGTACAGCAAGTGTAGAGTACCCTGTGGAGCTGCGGTTGAACGTTTCTCATGCCCGATTGCCTTCCTATCAATATTGCGTCTGCGATCGGCCCGCGGAAGGGGGCAGTGAGGAGCCGATGACGCTCCCCCCGTGCCTGTCTCTCTGCTCCCGCCTGCCTCCGGCCCCCTCTCTACCTCCTCTCTTGTTTGGCCATTCGTGCTGCCCCCCCTTGCCCCCCCTTTGCCCCCTTTTCGTCTTGCGCGCAACACACCCGCACCCCCGCTGTAGACGCACAGGTTGGCGCACGTAGCTGTCCATCCGCTGTGCGACACACGCCAAAGGATGCATCCACACAGGTATGTCGAAACGGGCAACTATAGTAGGCGCTGTGGACGTTGAGATGTTCATCAGTGACAGTAATGCTGGAAACAACCGAGGGCGGGGAGACAGAGCTGCTGCCCCAGGGCAGTGATGCCGGCGGTCCAGCCCATATCATTTCTGTCCAGCGGATGCTCCGGCCAATTAGCTCTCGTTTGGCTGGGAACAGCTGGGCCATCTATAAACGTGCCTGCGCGGCGGCCCCTCTTGGTGTCCAGACCCACTCTTGAATCGCAAAAGGGGGCTCTGTCCGGTTTGCGCTGCGTGCTCCTGCCGTGTGGGCGTGCGGTTGTGTGGCGCCCCCCCGGTAGCGAATACAACGCACACATCAACGGAACACATATGAGTTGTTGTGGAGGATTCCACAGCCCGTTCATCGGCTGCGCCATCCTGCCGGCCCTCTCTTTGTCGTCTGGATCCAACGAGCGCTCTGCTGCTCCTCCCGTCTCTCGGCCATTCATCAAAATCGCCACCCCTGAACGGCCTGTGAGCAAAATCCCTTCTTCCCCTTTCCGTGTCCACCCACAAAAAGACATGTGGATGCGCCGCAGAAACCCACTGCACAGGATGAGAGTCGACTGCACTGCTCCCGCGCTGCTCCACCGCACCCTGCTATAGCCTCACAAGCCCTTATAATAACCCAGCCCTTTCGGTGTAGATGTCCATGCGACCGCCTGCTCTGTCCGCTGCTTGCTCTGCGCATTGCACCTCCCACCAGCATGTCCACCCTCCCTGCTGCCAGCTCCACCCGCCCCCCCGGCACGGGTCCTCCCGCTTCCTCCCCGTCCTCCTCCGCTCTCTCGGCGCCAACGCCATCAGCCTCTTGCTCTTGCTCTTCGTCTCCTCTTCCGCCTCCTCTTCCTCCTCCCCCTCGCCGCCTGGGCGCATCATGCTCGCCCCGCCCCACTCGCCCGTCGCCACCTCCCCCCTGCGCGCCACCCAGGCACACCCCGCGCGCTCCCCCGCTGGGCCTTACATTGGATGGTACGCCCCCCCCGGTACCGCCGCCTGTGCACGGGCCACGCACACCCCACGCACACTGTAGCAGCTAACCCAATGCTTCGTCCCCCTTTGATCGCCCAGGTCGAGGAGCCGGATCAAGAACATGCAGTGTTCACAGTGCGACGTGTTTTGCCACCTGGCCTACCGCGCCCAAACGAATTCGCAGCGTACTGCTCCACCTGCTGGAACGCACGACGATCGCACTTATCTTCCTTGATCTAACCCCCCCCCCCTCGCCCACGGCCCAGGGTTGCTCACCCCCCTTATATACCTCCCCACAGATTTCGCTTTATTGTTTTGTTTTGTTGTGTCTGGTTCACACCACTTGTTGTCCATACCCCACCCCCCCTCTCGGCCTCCTTACTTTGTTGTTACAATGCTCATATCCTTGTTTAGGGCCCACAGGCTCTACTGTAGCCCCTTTGCTTACCCTCCCATCCACTGCTCCGCTGGAGTTCCAGCTTTAGCACTGCTCTCCCCTACCCGCTACCAGGTCAACTCAACGTACCGAAGTCGTCTGAGTTGTTCGTCGTCCACCCACCGACCTACCCAGTCCATGCGCTCCTGCTTCTTCTCCGGCTCTCTTCTTCTCATCGTCTCGTATACTATAGGCGGCGAGTTCGGATGGGCGTCAGTGCAATGCCACCATGCTGGATATACGTCCACCCGCGGCTCACGTTGCAGAAAAGCTATTGATGGACGCAGGCTGCCCGCGGCGAATCCCTTCATCTCGCTCGTTTCTGATCGTCTCGCGTCCCGTGGGGACGTGCACCCCCCCTCTACCTGTTTTGGATTCAGCAGACTACATTGCGCCATTGGTGTGCATGGCGAGGTTGCGCCCCCCCAGAGAGAGAGAAAGAAAGAAAGAGAGAGAGAGAGAGAGAGAGAGAGAAGGAAGCGTTACGAAGCGCTGCAGAGCGCCACCCGGGGTGGACGGGGGCCACAGACTGACACCAACAAGGAGCTGGCCAGCCGCACTGCAGTGATGGTTAGTAGTAGGGGACCAGAGAGCGACTATACTCTAGATAGACCTCGCTCCTCTGGTCCAGACGTGCCACACGAGGCACTACACGCTACCCCGGCGGGCAGAGAGCGGCCAGCGGCAAGATGAACGGTGCGCCGTGCGCCGTGCTCGGTCGTTCGCTCCTGCTTCCCTCGTCTGGTGGTGCCAGTGGGACTGACACGTACTGACACGTACCCAGAGCTGACGCACGGTGGATCCGAATGCACCACAAGCATTGGATCGTAGCCTGCGTGGGATCCCCGGCGTCATGTCCACGACCTCCTACCTGTGCCACGGTCGGCTGCGGTCCAAGCGCCTCGGAGTCGGGCTGTGCGCCCCCTCACGAGATGCCGCCTAGACCCCTTCCCCCGACGGGCCGCAGCGACGCCCACGACGAGAGCGACTGAGCACTGACGGTACTAAGTGCTGTGTGTGGGAGCGGCGGTACAGGCACAGCCCTGAGCGGGTAGGCCGACGCACGGTACCCTCCTGCGCCCCACGTTCAGTTGCCCACGGGCGAATGAATGGGCCGCCACGGGATTCCTGTTCGGCCTCGGACAGGGCCACGGCCAAGCGGTTGGGACGTGGGCGAGGAGGAAGCAATGGTGCGTCCAGTCCAGGAGGCTGACCAACAGGTGCTGGTCTCGGTGCGGGACCTGTGTGCCGGTGGGCGGTGGGCAGCGGTGCGGTGGATACTTGTGTGGCGGAGCGCTGGGTGGGAAACCAGGCTGGCAAGAACCTGACGGCGAGAGCTAGAGCTAGCGCGGGGCGGGCAACAAAAGCGGACTGGGGTCCCGGGAGAATCTATGCATCCTGCCTGTGTTTCGGGCCCTGGGCGGTGGGCTTCCCTCTCGGGGTGGGGCTGGTGCGCCCATGCGGGGGATGGTCACGGAGGGAGTGGGAGTGGGACTGTGGGATTGGCTAGCAGTGGACAGGTGGACAGACGCGTGAGAAGAGAGGGAGAGAGAGAGAGAGGGAGGAGAGGGTGCGACGGAGGCAGAGCCCGAGGGGGTTAGGCCAAGGCGCTGACATCGTCGTTGTGGTACTGGTCCTTGACCAGGCGGGAGACGTGGGAGGTGGGGAAGCCGCCCATGTTGGTGAAGAGGGCCTGGATGAGGTGGGGTGGGACGAGATCGTACATGGGAGCGACGATTTCCGTCTGTTCCACTGCGCGGGAGGAAATTTGGTCGTCGATGGGCAAAGCCTGGGCGGGCGGCAGGGCAAGTTCGAGCGCAGCTGCAAGGTAGGGCAAAGCGGGCGAATGCGTCGTCTGCGCTGGGAATCGTCCCAGTTGGGACAAATCTTGTATGTGCCAGCGACGATGGTGAAGTGGCGTAGAGTGCATCTTGGCCGCTGTTGCTACCACCGCCCCACCCGCCTCGACCACCGCGGCACCAGTGGCCAAGATAAAGTGCGCCCGAGCAATACCTTGCTCACCTTGGGCATCCACGCGTACAAACTCGCATCTGAGATGAGCATCGTATGGATCCCCGCCTTGGCTAGGTTCGCCGCCGTGCTGTGGCCCCACATGCCCGGCGAACTTTCAAGCACCAGGACGGAAAACGTGCGGTCCTTGGCGGCCGCCTTGAGGAACGCTTCCACCGCCGACGACCGGCCGAGGGTGAGGATGAGCTCGCTGCAGCATGCCGGACGGGTCAGTTGTGCACTACGGCACGAACGAACAAGAGAAAGGGACTGAAGGGGGGGGGGGGGGGGTTACGTACCCAGAGTGGACCTGTTGTTTAGCCAGCTTGGAGATGTTGGAGTTGGTCAACTCCAGCTCATCAATCATCTCCTGCATCATCTCAGCCAGGACGGGCTTGAGTTGGTGGGAGATGCCACGGTTGAGCTGTTGTGGGCGGTGGTCCGAGTCCGAGTCCGAGTCGCTTTCGCTCGTGTTGCTCCCGCCTTCTTGGGCAGGATCAGCGAGGAACTTGTTGCCCAACGTGCCATAGTCGGATTTGGGATCGGACTTGGAACCGGCCGCGGCGGCGGGGCGGTCGCAGTGGCGTAGCGGTAGCGGTAGCGGTAGCGATAGCGGAGCGGAGCGGGAGTGGTGGGGAGCAGTGGCGGACAACTTGAAAGGTTCCGGGTCGCTGGCCAGCAAGCCACGCATCGTCGTCCCGCGCGCATCTTTCCGCGGCGCCGTCGAGTCGAGCGAAACGAGTTCTTCGCGCAACAGCGCCAGCACACGCAGCGTCGCATTGCCCACCGCCGGCTCGGCCGGCTGGCACTGCTGCAAGTAGCGGCCGGACAGACGCAGGATGAGCAGCAGACGCTCCACGTCCCAGAACTTGCTTGTCGCACGACCGAGCGAAGCGTCTTGATCGTCGTCTCGGTCACGGCGGCCGAGCCGGCAATGTGGCGGTGCTGCAGCTGCTTGCCGACGCTCTGGAGCAGCGCCAGGTTGGTGCCAGACACGCGCTGAGCTGGGCGAGGGTGACGTGGCCGCCGCTCCAGGTAGCCATGGCGGAGGAGGCGCTGCGAGCAGAGGCGTTCGGGGTGGCCGAGCAGCCCAAGGGCGGAGGAGGGGCGAGGCGAAAAAAGTAACTGGGGGGGGGGGGCTTACCTAAACCTTCGTCGGGGTGCCCTGTGCAATTCCAGCCCACCTGTCCTCGGGGGGGCTGGCTAACTCAGTCGGTTGTTGCATTGCTCTCCGCCGTGTGTGTGCACGTCGCCACCTTGCCCAGGGGACCTGCCCCCTGCTCGTTCTGGGACGCTAGGCAGTCGCGTGAGGCGTGAGGCCTGGCGAGGGGCTATGGAGCACGGCGGTGCGGGCGGGACGGATGGGCCCAGGGAGGCTGACTACGAGGATGGAATTGCGACTGCAATTCGATTCGCGGGGAGCGCAGTGCGCTCGACTGTCCGCACAGCAACAGGTTCAAACAGTGGGGCTAAATGACGACCCCATCCAACCAAAGAAAAAGATCAAACAAAAACGCAAGCAAGCGAGGCGGATGGGGAGGAATGAGGACTCAGAATCAGTTCTCCTCAGGCCGAGTTGGTGGTGTTGGTGTGCGGTACCAGAGCCAGTCGGTGGCCGGGTACTGCTCCGACAGCAGGTACATGCCCATGATCGCTTTGCTGTCGGAGGAGTTGGTTGTAGCCATAGAGCGTGTCGGTGCCAGTGACCTTCTTATCGCCAAAGAAGCCAAAGTAGGTGACGTTTTCGTTCATGACGAACATGTGCCACATCTGCAGCGTCATCTCGTCCTCCCACACGCACGGCGCCGCAGTGAACGGCACAACGTCGGGGTCGAGGTGGGCATGCGCGAGAGCGAGATGCAGTTGCCGCGCTCGGACTGGAGCACGCCGTAGCCGTCGCCGCGCTTGGTGCCGCGGGTGGTGGAGACGACTTCCCAGAAACTGAACGTCTCGCGGCAATGAGGGCGCCGTGGTCGCGCAGGGCCAGCTCGACGGCGCCACTGGCGTTGCGGACGGAGCCAAAGCTGGCGTTCCAGCAGATGCCGGGCGCGCACGTGTCGCCAAAGTCGCCAAAGTGGAGGGTGCCCGAGGAGTTGTAGGCCTTGGACACGAGGTCGGTCTGGGCGCGGGGGCGGGAGGGGGGGCGAGGGCGCCGGCGAGCGGGAGGAGGAGCGCGGCGAGCGGGAGAAGGAGGGGGCGAGCATGATGGGGTGGGGGGGGGGGGAAGACGAGAAGATGGCGGGCGGGTGCTGCGGCTGGGGGTTTATAACACAGGTCTGCGGCTTGGTTTGCTGGTGCAGTGGGGGGAGAGGGCGGTGACTAGTGTCAGTGCGCACGACAGGCCCAAGATGGCTTGAGCTGCGTCCGGTGGGCAGTACACGCGCTGGTGCCTGCTGGACGGCGGGCTCCGACGACGCGCTCGGAGCGCCACTGCGGCACAGCCCCCGCCGAAACACCATGGCTGAAAGTTCGCGCCGCGCCAACACACACCCAAACCACACGCGCCGTGGCGCTGCTCTCCGATCTCTGACCTCCGATCGCACATTGTACTTCGACCATCTACCATCTACCGTCCATCGGCCGGTGACAATGCCATGCCATTACATTTCCCCCCTCCTCACCAGCCTCACCGCCGGCGCCGCTTCCCCCCCCCGTCGGCGTCCCACCACGGCTGTCGTCGCGCCGCCGCTTGCCGTCGAGCATGCCCAGCAGGAACGCGCCCCGCCGCGCCAGCTCGGCCGGCACGCGCGCCTTGAAGAACCAGTCGAAGCGGAAGAGCGGCGAGGCGAGGATCTCGTGGCGGATCGTGTCGTACACGCCCTCGCCCAGCCCGTGGTGCGCGAGCCGCACAAGCAGAAACTTGTCCTCCGTCTCGCTGTACGCCGACGTGCCGCTCGCATACGGCAGCTCCATCGCGCCCATCTGCCCGCCGTACTGCGCCACCCACGCCCGCAGCGCCTTCTCCTGCGCCTGCGTCTTCTTGCGCCGCCCGGCCGCCTCCTCGATCCGCGCCACATACTTGTCCCATCCTTCCAGCTCCGCCGCGCCCCGCGCACAAAAAACACCGCGCATACGCCCGGATCTCCGCCTCTGTCTTGCCGCCCTCGCCGTCGAGCCAGTCGGCCGCCATCTCGCGGTACGCCCCGCGGCCGTACTTTTCGCACCCGCGCACAAAGTAGCTCAGGTCGCGCTTGGACCACGTGGGGAACCCCTGCTGGGCCAGCTGCGCCTTCTCGGCTTGCTCCTCCTCCGTCAACGCTTCTGCCTGCTCAATCTGCGCCTGCTCGGCCTGCTGCGCCGCCTCGGCTTCCGCCTCGCTTTCCCCCTCCTTGACCCGCACCGGCGGCACGTACCCCACGCTCTTTTGGTATGCCAGCACTTCCTTCTCCTGCAGCTCGGCGAGGCGGGGCGGGAAGAACTGCCACTCGTTGAGCGCGAGCAGGCCATGTGGTCGGGGGCCGTGGGCTTGGCGCGCGGGCACACCGGAAATCTGACGATAGTACCCATCAATGTTGTAGTTGGTATGACGTTCTCGTTTGCCCGGTTCGATCCACAGTCGCTTGGGTCCGGTCGCGTCCGGACGGAAATCCTTGCCTTCCCATTCGTACGTCCCGCCCTCGCTGTGTGCCGTGAGTGCGTCGAGTCCCAAATGCGCATACTTGGCTTGCAGTGCCTGTGTGCGCTCTTCCCCCTCGGCAATGATGCGCTCAATTTGCTCGTCGGCCAAGAGCGGCGCATCGTTACGGATGATCTGCTCGGCACCATGCTGCAGCATATCCACCAACTCGGCCTTACTCTGTCCCTTGGGCACGGTGCGTCCCTGCTGGATCACAAGCTGGTCCAACCGAAGCTTTTGCTGCGCCCGTTCCAGCACACGTTCCTCCACCGCGTGCTCCGTTACCAGCCGATACACGTACACCTGTTTCGTCTGCCCGATCCGGTGCGCACGGTCCATCGCTTGCAAATCCGCCTGCGGGTTCCAGTCGCTGTCAAAGAGCACCACCACATCCGCCGACGTCAGGTTGATGCCCAACCCGCCCGCGCGCGTCGTGAGCAAAAACACAAATTTGCTGCTGCCCGGCGCATTGTACTCGTCAATCGCCGTCACGCGGTCCTCGTGCGCCGTGCTGCCGTCGATTCGGCAGTACTCTGGTGTGGGGGGAGGGGGCAGGTGAGCAAGGCAAGAACAGAGAAACAAACAACCAAAAAAAAAAACAGGAGCGGGACGTACCATACTCGCGGAGGTAACAGTAATCCTCCAGAATGTCCAGCATGCGGCTCATTTGGGAAAAGATGAGGACACGAGACTGCTTGGCCTTGAGGTAGCGCAATAGCTTGTCCAGCACCAGCATCTTGCCCGCGTTCTGGACCAGGGTTCGTGCTGTGGTATAGGGCGGTCCGGGCTCGGCGCCATCAAACAGGTACGGATGGTTGCAGCACTTGCGCAGCTGCATCACAATGTTCAGCAGTCGCGTCTTGCCTTCCTTGCTGCCGACCGAACCATTGACAGCATCAATGTCCTTTTCCAACAAGGCCTTGTACCATTTCCGCTGCATCTCCGTCATGCCCACGTACAGATTCACCTCCTTTTTCGGCAACAAACTCTTCTCCACATCCGCCTTGACCCGGCGCAGCAAAAACGGCCGCAGCACCTGGTGCAACTGCTGCACCACCCCTTCTTCGGCGGCGGATCCAGCATCCGAGCCGAACCGGAATCCGAGCCGGAACCAGAACCGGCAAACCATTCATGAAAGTCGGCTTCGGAGGCAAAAACGTCCGGGAGGAGAAAGTTGAGCAGCGCCCAGAGTTCCAACAAATTGTTTTGCAACGGCGTCCCGGTAATCAGCAACCGGCCGCGCGAGGGGAAAGAGCGGACAATCTGGGCCAATTGCGAGCTGGCATTTTTGATCCGGTGCGCCTCATCAATCACAATGTACTCCCATGTGATCTTGTGCAACGCAGCCTTTTCCCGCAGACATACTTCGTACGTCGTGATCAGCACATCAAATGTACCGGGCACCAAGCGCGTCGCAATTGTCTCGGCGCGTTCTTCCTTGGTGCCAGTCAAGACGAGCGTGTCAAACGTGGGTACCCAGCGGGTGAATTCGCGTCGCCAATTGTCCAGCGTGGACTTGGGCACGATCACGAGGTAGTAGCGCGGCAGACCGGCGACGTGCTTGAGATAGCCAAGGAAGGAAATCGTCTGTAGCGTCTTGCCCAGACCCATCTCGTCGGCCAGAATGCCATTGAGGTGGTTGTGGTAGAGCGAGACGAGCCAGTTCAGCCCGTCGATCTGGTACGGTCGTAGAGTGCCATGCACGTACGCCGGCGACTCCGAAAAACACATCACATCGTCCTCGGTCTGCAGCAGCTCCGCGTCCTCCTCCTTCTCGGTCTTGCGTCGGCGGGGGGCGGAGGACGAGGAGGCGGGGAGCGCGCGGCGCGTGTGGCCCCCGCTGCCCGCGGCAGACGGCGCGGCGAGGTGCGGAGAAGCACGCGCGACGGCGGCGGCAAAGGCAGGGTCGCGCTGCTGCTTGAGGCGCAGAAAGTGCTGGAACAGGTCGGTCTGGCCTAGCAGGTAGCTGAACCGCCGCATCGACTCGGCGGCTTGCCGCTGCGCCTCGGCCGTCGGCGGCTTGGCGTCGACGTCGTCGTCGGCATCGACGTCGGCGTCGGTGTCGGTGTTGGCGCTGGAGCGCGGGGCGCGTGCTCGGGCGGCGGCGGGGACGGGGACGGCATGGGGGACGAGGGAGGACGACGGATGGTGGCGCGTCGGCGGCTGGGAGGGGATGATCGATGACGCAGGGATGAGGTAAGAGCTACGAGCTGCGTCACGTGACATGCGACACACATTATTTATTGCTCGTCGAGGCGAGAACGCTTGTTAGCGCCCAGCTGCTGCTGCAGCCACGCCAGCGTCCGCTTGTCGCCCACACCGGGGGTTTCGTCTTCGTCTTCTTCCTCCTCCTCCTCCTCCTCCTCCGCCACCGGCACAAGGTCCGCCGGCAGCCCCTCCCGCAGCTCCGCCTCCGCCACCGCCACCCCCACCCGCTCCCCATACTCGCGCACCACATTCTCATACGTCTCCTGCAGCTTCACCCGCCGTGTGATCGCGTCGAGCTGGGCGCAGTCGGCGTTCTTGCGTAGAGACGCTGCTTGACCATGCGCCGGTACATGCGCCACCCTTCCCTCCGTCCGGCGCGCACGACCGCCATGAGCGACACCATTTCCAGCAGGCGTTCCCACTGCCGCTCGGCGAGGCGGAGCGTGGCGCGCTGGGCGCGCGCCCAGCCATCGTCCAGCGGCGGCACCAGTTTGCCCGCCTCGAGCGCGTCGCGCACCTCGGTCACTACGGGCACGCCATCCATCGGCGCTAGCGCTGCCGCCTCGGCCGGCCGGAGCAGACGGAGCAAATCGTTTTGGTCCCGGAGCGCATCAAACGCTTCGGACGGATCTTCGACCGTCAACTCAGCCACACTCACCTCCACCCCCGGCGCGGGCGGGAAAGGTCCCGGCCCAGCACGGAGGACAAGGTTGTGCACCGCTGCGTACAGGTGACTGCCCAGGCCTTGGTGCTGGAACGGGGAAGGATGAGAAACTGCGACAGACGCACGCGTGACGTGGCCGGGAACACCCAAAAGTGATAGAGCGAGGTAAAGCCAGCAAACACGTAGCCTGCCTCGCCCACCCGCTCGTACAACAGCAGGAATTCCCACCCAGGCTCGTCCAGGCTAAAGTACGACGCACCCTCGATGAAGAGCAGCGTAAGTACCCGCAACCGAAGAAACAGCGGCGCAAACCCAGGCGTCTGCCAGGTACAGCGCACAATCTCGAACTTCCGTCCGTCTTGGGGTGGAGGGGCGGTGGACGAGGCTCCGGCGTCGGCGCCAGTTCCGGCCCCGCGCCCGACCCCCGCACCACGGGAGGAAAGCCCAGCGCGCCTTGCCTTTTTTTACGCGGTAGGGTGATTGGGCAATGACCTCGCCCGGCGGGCGGAAGGCGGCCTGCTCGGACTCGAGCTCGGCACAGAGTTGGTAGTCCTCGTCGGACGAGGCGAGGCGCGCGTCGGGCGCAAGAAACGGCAGCAGCGTCCCCGCCACATCGTCCACCGTCTTGCCTGCCTGGTCGTTGCGTGCGGCCCAGTCGACGTGGAGGAGGGTGCGCAGGTTGGCCGAGCCGAGGGCGAGGCGGATGCGCGGGTGGCGGTAGCCCCACACGGCCTCGGCGTCGCCAAAGATGGGTAGGTGAAGGTCGGGGGAAGGTGTGGGGGGTGCCGACGAGCGCAAGCGTCGTGGCCTCGTTCGTCGACGCGGTCCAGTCGTCGGTCATTGGTAGGATCTTGGTCGGATGGTGGCCGAAGAAGGAGCGAGGCGCGCCGCGAGCATCGCGCATGCGCACGCGTCGCGCTGCTTATGTCATCTGCCGCCCTGCCACGGCGTATCACATGTCACGTGAGCTCGAGCGGCGAATTGCGCTGGGGCCATCGGAGATGTCGGGACAGACGACGGCAACCTCGGGCGCCGCCGCCGCCGCCTCCTCCTCCTCCTCCAGACGGCCTGCGTCCCATCGGCGGGAAGAAGGGCACATGGACATGGCGCGTAGCTGCGGGCGTAGCTTCAGTAGCATGCCAAGAAGCGCACAGTGGCAGCAGCCGACGCGGAGAGAGTGGCCGCACCCCCCATTTCCGCCCCCTCCCGCTGCCAGAGACGACGGCGGTCAAGACGGCGACAGAATCGAGGTAGTCACAGCCGGATACTTCTTGGCGTAGATGGCATGTGGCCCACTCCATTCGCCCCTCGCCCTGTCCGAAGGCGGTTCGGTGGGAGCAGAACGCTCGCTGGTCGCTTCGGTTCAGCTGAACTTCAACGTTGATGGCAGCGCAGCCAGTCACCGGTGCACACACTGCTCACCCGCCCCGCGTGGCCAGCGGCTAGGCCTTAGGTGGGCTCCATCGCCCATCGACCATCCACTCCACTCCTCCCCCCTGCCCCCTGCCCCCTGCCCCCTGCTCCCTGCCCCCTGCTCCCTGCCCCTGCCCCCTGCTCCTGCCCCCTGCCCCCTGCTCCCTGCCCCCTGCCCCCTGCTCCCTGCCCCCTGCCCACCTGCCCACCTGCTGCGACGATGACCGGCGACGCCAGTCCCGCAGCAAAGTCCGCCACAGCCGAGCCGACGGCGACGGCGCCCGTGCGCCAGCAGCGCGGTACGTGCCTCTTGTCTCGGGCTCGCTCGCCTCCTATTCCGTGCGGGGCATCTGACCCCCCACCGCTGGCATTCCAGCCGCCAACCTACTCTTTGTCGAAGCGTCGACGATGGACGACGACTCGGTCGCCTGCCTGTCCGAAACGACGATGCGGCAGCTGGGGTTGGCCCGTGGGGACACCATCCTGCTCCAGGGCGAGGAGAAACGGACACGGTGTTGCTTGCCTTGTCTGACCCCGACATGGAGGACAGCCAGATTGGCCTGACCACGGGCGCATGTGGCAACCTGCGCGTCCAGCGGCAGCCTGGTTTTTCTCTCGGCTTGCACCGACGTTCCGTACGGCGAGTACATCCACGTCCTGCCCTTGGCCGACTCAGTTGAGGGCATGGGAGATGATGAGCTCGACGACCTCCTCGACACGTTTCTCCAGCCTTACTTTTTCGAAGAAGCCTATCGCCCTGTCCACCGCGGCGACACGTTCACTGTCCGCCGCGGCCTGTGCCACGTCACATTCAAGCTCATCGACATGCACCCGGGCGACTACTGCTTTGTGGCTCAGGATACAATCATCTATACCAAGGGCGACCCGGTCCAGCGCGACGACTGACTCAACCAACATCTGCACCATGGTCGGGTCCCGTACGGACAGAACAGAGCAAGACCAAGTGCCAGCGCCTACGCACTGGGCGCCACAGCAGTGCCACGCACCGTCTTCGTCCTGTCTGACGCCATGGCCATCGTTGTTTGGGTACGAACGGCAGGCCAACCTACTCGCCCTTCCTCTGTCCCGGCCGACCGCTACTCCATTGTAGTTCGCCGTGAGCCTCGCCGAGCTCGAGCCTGCTCCACTTCAGCAAGCGAAGACGAAGCGTCGAGCCACTGCTGCCGGCCGTGGTGACAGCACTGGGGAGGAGCGGTGAGTAGGCATTCCTAGTGGCCACCATGCGCGGATGGATCCTGCACATGTTCCACCTCAGCCTCTGTTGTGTAGAACGTGTCGTTCTTCGTCGTGGAGAGCGATGGTCTGCCCAGGCAGGCTCGTGGTGGCTGGATCATGAATCACTGTGGGTCTCGCCATAGGTTGTGCGAATGTGTTTGTACGGACAAGCAGTAACTAGTAATGGATCACCAACACCCAGAGCATGGGCCAGCTGCTGCGATGTTGATGTAGCAGGGCGTTGGGGTTTACCACACGTTACCGCTTTTTCCCTCCACTGTGGTTTCTGGTTGCCTCTGCCGTCGTGATTTCCATAGCCATGTGCATCTGCCATCGGCCCCATCACACGGCGTCACCAACACCTCTAGAAGACCCAGAGTGGCTTGGGGGGCGGATGCGGGTTGGTTTGTACCTATGCCGGCGGTCCTGGTGCCCAGTGGGCGCGGGATCTGAGAGAAGGCAGTGATGGGTCGTGCCAGGGATGGGATGGGATGAGGCGATGAGGGGGGTGGAGGGTGAGCGGCTGAGGTGTTGCTGCCTGCGCCTCAAGTCATGAAGCACATCATGTACATCCCGGCGGCCCCGCTCGAAGCGGAGATACGAAGTGTATGTCCGAGGCAGATTTCGGAGCTGCGAGGGCGTGGGTGCTGCGTCTGATCCTGGTCTGGGATCTGGCCGGACGCGTTGGATGACTCGTGTGATTCCGAGCGGTCAGGCTCAGGCTCAGCGCGCAGGCGCTCAGGCCAGTCCAGCGCGCCGGGAAGCGTGGCGCTTGGGAGATTGGTTTGTGCCGCGCATCGCCGCCGACCGCACCGGGCCTGAGGCCTGACTATGAGTGACTCGACATGCGCTACTGGAAACCAAATATTTCTGCCCCACGTCGCTGGACTGGGCTTGTCTGCCCCGACCACCATCTCCTTCGCCTTCGCCCCTGCTGCGCGTGCACGTGCCATGGCTTCCTCCCCATCTCAGGTCGTCTGCGGCCCCGCCCGGCGTGCCGCGGACCTGCCTCGTCTCGCCGAGATCTTTGAGGATGGTGCGCACGCGTCCGATTCCCTGCCTGTGCCGTGCGAACTGCGCTAACCCGCTCCCCTCCCGCCGCTCCCCGCTTGCAGCCCTCGGCGCCTCGGTCCCCGCCCACTTCCCGGCCGGCCGCCCCCAAGGCCGAGCTGTACGCATGGCGACAACGTGTCTGCAGCGCGCCTACCTCGCCATGACCGATCCCACGCAGCTCGCGCTCCGCGGCCCGTACCGCACGTATTTGTGGAAGGCCACCGCGCTCCAGCACGCCTCCACCCGTCTGGTCGGTGCGATGGTCTACATTTTGCTCCCAGTCCGCAAAACGAGGAGGCCAAGAAAAGTTGGACGAGGCCGATGCGCTTTTGCCGCCCGTTGGGCCGACCCGCCTGGCTTCAATCGTCCCGCGTTTCAGGATATGATCCAGGGATGCAAGACGTGGAACGTGCGCATGTACCGAGCCATAGTCTTCTCTGTACGTCCTTCCTTCTTTGGGTACGCTGACTGCTGACCGCTTCTGTCGCAGTGGTGAACATTTTCGTTGTGGATCCCTCGGCCCAAGGAATGGGCGTGGGCGCCAAACTGTTTGCCCAGGCCAAGGTTGAGGCGCTCGAGGCGCAGCCTCAGGACGGGGACAAGCCCGCTGGCGTGGTGCAGGCTGGAAAGAAGGGGATCCCCTCTTGCTCAATGCGGTCCCGACCGCAGTGGGGTTCTACAAAAAACAAGGTCTTCGCGACGAGGGCATCATCGATCTCGGTCGGGCTGAGACGGCGTTCCATGGTATGGTCTTCCAGGCGGACGATGCCTAGTCCCCACCCTCCCTCTCCCTGCTCCTACCTGTCCCCGTTATCTATCTCCTGTGCCTAGCACGCGTTCTGTCCCAGTGCCCCCTGCGCAGGCCACCGCCAGGCCAAGTATCTCTAGCAAGGGAAAGAAGAATCAACGTAGATGCAGGTGTGGGTCCTAGCACAATCCAGAGCAGGTCGGTCGCAGAATCTCGATCAGGTCGGTCCCAGTGCACCAATCGGGGAAGGCGGTGGGGACGAGCGTCCTCAGTACCCCAGCTCGCGCCGACGGAGGGACTTGCCATGGGCACGGCGTTCCTGCCGCCAAACCGGAACGAGGTCCCATCGCTCGGGGCGGTGGACTGCGCCATCGCCCATGCCATTGCTGCTGGCGGACAAGACGGGTTCAGCGACGGGTTGATGTGGCGGACCAAGCCGTCGATGTAGCGAATGTCGCTCGGGGTGCCAATGTCGTGCTGGGTCAAGTTGTTGGGCGGCGCATCGGGGATCCGTGCGCGTGCGGCGGCATCGGCCTGCGCCCAGCTCTCGCCCGGACGAGGAATGGGCGCCGGGCGGTAGGCCCATCGATTGATATCGGTCGGGGGCGTGTTGGGGTTGAGCTTGGTTAGGCGCGGAGAGAGGCCGCCCAGTACTGGATGATGTACCGGCTCTGCACCTGCGTCAGTGGGAAGGGCACAATGCGCAGTGGCATGCCCAGAAACGCCAGCGACTCGTCGTACCGGTAAAACAGCTGCCATTCATCCATGTTCTGCAGTCCGGCCCGTCGGCCACAACCGGTGGAAAGGACGGCCGTTCTGGCGCTCTTGGATGTAGCCAGCCAGCTGCTGGATGGCCTTGGGCGAAACCGCGTTCTTGTATCCGCCGTGGGCTTCATGGGCAAAATGTCCATCGCCAATTCCGTCCACCATCGCTGTCTTGGGCGGCGGCGGCGGCAGCAACGGGCGCTTGGCGAAGGGGGCCTTGGTCTGGTCCAGAAAGGGGAACTCGTAGTAGTACCCCGTGGCAAAGATAATCACGTCTACATCCTCCAGACAGCGACCGTCGGCAAAGTAGATCTTGCCAGTACTGCGTCCACCGCCTTCGTCGGGAGGATCAATGTGGTCGATGCGAGGCACGACGCGGATGCGCCGTGCCCAAGCTGGCGACGCCGGTCACGCGGATCAAAGTCGAGACCGGGGGGGCGGTCGTAATCTAACACGGACTGCACCACTCTTCCCCCGTACGCTTCGCTGCCACACCCGGCCACCCAAGCTGCCGTCGCTGCCTCGGGCGAGGCCGTGTCCAAGAGCGAGGCCGAGAAGGGCGACGCGTTTTTCTCCCATGGCTCAGGCAGGGGCAAAGTGCGAGCTACCTTGCCCACCATTTCACGGCAATGTCAAAGCCCGACGAAGCATTGCCCACCACCACCACGTTCAGGTGGGCAAACGCATAGGGGTGGCGGTACCACGCCGAATGCAACACTTTTCCCCGAAAGTTCCACAGCCCTGGGATAAAGGGCAGCGCCGGCGTATTGCACCGCCCCGACGCGACAATCACCTGATCAAACTCGTCCACCCGCTCGGTCGGAGTAGAGGGGGCGGCGCTGCCGTCCTTTTCTTCGGTCGGCGCCACCGTCTCACTGACGATCGTCCATTTGGTCCCGGGCTTGAGCCCATCCACATTGTCTGGTCCTCGGCCTTGGACGGACCGGTGGAGGGTCTTGACGCGGGTGAGGAAACGCACGTCGACCTGCTCGGGGTTCAGGTGCTGCACCGCAGCATCGGCCGCTGCCGCCGTGGCCGCGGTAGTAGCAGCAGTCGCTTGCTCTCCAGACGGCGGCTCGAGGCCCAGCTTGCGGGCGGGCTTGGAGGTAGGCCAAGACTTGGGTGCGCTGGGGAAGAGGGCAGCGTCATCGGGGAACGGATCGTCGCGGAAACTCATCAGGTCAGAAGGGATGTTGGTACGCAGGCCCTCGTAGATGGCCGAGGGGGACGGCGAGCTGCCTCCTCAGCCTCGGCCTGGCCCGGCGCAATCGTCTCGCCCCGAGCGGCGGCAGCGGCGGCGCGGGACCAGGTGATGAGCGGCGCACCGTACTTGTCAAACACGAGCGTGGCGGGGAAGCGCTCCTCGCTCGCGGGCGCACCGGGCTCGGGGGGGAGCAGCTCGAGGCGGTCCAGGTCCCACAGGCCGCCGGTCTTGGCGCGGCGCTCGTACACGGTAATCTGGAAGCCTGGCGGGGGGCAGCGGGGAGGTTAGCGGGGCGAGGGGAGAGCACGACGGGGACGCACCTCCGATCGAGCGCCTCCTTGATGGCGCTCAGGCCGGCGCTGCCGGCGCCGATGATGGCCAGACGTCCGGGGCGGCGGGCGGCCATGGGGGGGGGGTGTGGAGATGGAGGCGGAGATGGAGGCGGAGGCGGAGGCGGAGGCGGAGACGCTCGTTTATCAACCCCGGTCGGCAGGAACCGTCGGCCGACCATCTCGCCTGATCTCAGCCGGCACTTGGCCGCTTGCGTCATTCGTTGCATTGCCATCCGTCGTCAAATGGAACTAACACTCGACAGCCCCAAGAAGATCGGGCGATTGCAAGTGACAAGTGACGAATGACGTGGAGATTCCGGCTGCTCCCGCTGGCTCCCGCCCGCTCCCGCCCGCTCCCGCCATCGCCGCGCCAGCCACGCCATCACCATCGCCAGCGCCGTGTCCGCCAGCGCCTCCGCCTCCGCCCCCGCCTCCGCCCGGGCGCCCCCGCCATGGCCCCGACCACGCTGCCTTCCTCCGCCCGCCTCCTCCTCTTCCTCCTCGCCCTCCTCTTCTGCGCCGCCTCCGCCTCCGCCTCCCTCGGCGACCGCTCCGACGAGTTCCAGCGCTGCGTCGCCTCCCGCATCGCCGACGTCTGTGGCCCCGACGGCGTTGACGATGGCCGCACCGGCCGCTTCGCCAAACACCCCCGCCGCCTCCCCTTCTTCCTCCGCCTGACCGGGTGGACATGCGAGGAGGACTGCGAGTACCACTGCATGCACCAGATCACCAACGAGGCCGAGAGCCGTGTCGCCAACATCCGCGCCCAGGTCCGCCATCGGCTCGCCCTCCTCGGCGGCGCCGGCGCCGTGCCGCCTGGCCGACCCCCGGCCGACCCCGCGCACGCAGCAGGAGGAGGAGCTGGTGACTGCCTCCTTGGCCGGCCTGCCGTTGATCCAGAAGGAGATGGTGCAGTACCACGGCAAGTGGGTCTTTGTCCGTCTCGCCGGCGCCCAAGAGCCGATGAGCGTCCTGTTTAGCCTGGGCAACTGGGCCCCACCTGTACGGCCTGCAGCGCGTCTGGACCGAGGTCCCCGACGCCTTCCCGCTCAAGCCCCTCTACCTCGGCCACGCACTGGTCAACCTCAATGCCTGGACCTGGTCCGCCGTCTTCCACACGCGCGACAAGGCCTGGACCGAGAAGATGGACTACTTCTCGGCCGGCGCCGCCGTCCTGCACCTCTTCTTCCTCACCATCGTCCGCCTCTTGCGCTGGGCCGCCCGCCCCGCCACCTCCCTCCCCGCCACCGACACGGTCGACGGCCGACCGCAACGGGGTACTACCAACTGGCCCTCGTGTGCGTGCTGGCCTACATCCTGCACGTCTCTTACCTCTCCCTGGGCCGGTTCGACTACCAGTACAACATGACGGCCAATGTTGTGGTGGCCCTGGCGCAGATCTGGCGCTGTTGGCCTACGCCATTCGCCCCTCGCTCTACGGGCGGGTGGGAAGCCGGCCGTGCGCATCTCCCGCTTCCCTCCAGCGTGCCTCTGCACGAGGAACCGCAGCAGTTTGAGATGGGTCTCCGCCCCGTCCACGGCCACACCTCTGCCTTTGAGCCGGACGATGGTCCGCGGCTCACCGCGACAGGCGTCGCTCCCCCTGCACGACCTGCGGCCCTCGGCCAAGTCCGCTTTCCCCGCTTCCTGGCCGAGCCAACCAGAGATAACGCCGCTGCGCGACGCAGCGCACGCTCTACCTCCTGGCCGTGGCCATGGTCGCTGCCAGCTCGTTGGAACTGCTGGACTTTCCCGCGCTGTGGCTTGTTGGACGCACACGCTCTCTGGCACTGCGCCACCATCCCCATCACGCTCATCTGGTACAGTTTCCTCGTTGCCGACGCTCGCGCTCGTCACTTTGCCCGTGGCGGCACGGACCGCTCGTGCGTCCCACCACCCGCCCGACCCGTCGCGGGAAAGTAGCCTGGTGCCGCCCACCCCACGCACCCCACCGAGGACCACCCTGGATCGCAACTGACGTCTGGGGGTCGTATGCCGGCCACCGTCTGGCGCGCCAACCTTGGTGGACATCCCCGCCCACAACGCGATGGAGAGACCAGTCCCTCTCCCTAGCCCACACCACCTACCTAGCCGCCGCCTCGGCTGGCCACCATCTCCAAGGCGCAGGCGCCTATGTGCGCCACCACGGCCTGGCAGCCTCCCTGGTGGCGGCAGTGGATGCAGTGGCGGATGTGCTAGAGAAAGGGTGGGACGTGGTTGGCAACTTGGCCGACGGCCCTCTATCTAAAAATGCAAAGCTTGCATTCGCGCCTTGCCGGCGTACTGACAATACCAACCCCGCTGGCCCACTAGCAGGATCTACATCCCGGATGGGTTCGAGCGATCGGGGAGATGGCCAGAGTGGCGCGTGGCGTGGCCAGCGCAGAGCGACAGAAACGGTGAGACGGGGGGGTGACGGGATGGAAACATTGTAGGCAGCGTTGCTGGGGTCCTGCCTAGCCGTGCAAGGCTTGCCACGATCTCTGTGCTTACCGGGGAAGAGGCAATCGAAACGAGAGTGCTTTTTGGCACAAAGAAGCACAGTCCTAGGAACCAAGGAAACAGGTAGGTCAGCCGTGCAACGTAGGCCAACGTGCGAAGAGGGAGAAACCAACGGACTCGCGGGACTGACTGGTAGAAATGTAGGCGCGGCCGCTGTGCCGACTCAGGAACACCATGGGCAGCAGCTTCTCTCCTCGACGTCGTCGTGGTCATGGTCGTCGTCGGCGTTACAATCATCGGGACTGCGGCAGGGGCGTTGTGCCGCGACCCGTGGATGAGACGAGGGGACGTTGTAGCCTCCGCTCCGCCGGGGCTGGTGCGCTGATGGCGCCGGCGGGGGGAACGACTTGGAGTTGTACAGTGGAGAGCTATGATCAAGAGACTGGGGATCCATGTGATTCGCATTCGTCGCGGATGGTGGCGATGGCGATGGCGACTGGCCAGCACGACAGCAGGAGAGAGAAGTGCACCGAGCCGGATGGGCGCGCGGCGGCGCATGTGCTGTAGCAGGCGTAGCGTGTGGCGCGCACATCGGCCCATCCGCTGCGAGAGGCGAGATGGCGAGGACGGGTTGGGCTTGCCACTGCACCTTCGCCTCCTGTCCATCCTGTCCTTCCTGGCCATCACCTATCCATCCTGATGTGCGCCGTCCTGGGCCTGCATCGGGTCAGCTACGTCTGGCGGGCAAGGAATCCGATCTACTGCTCCTTACGCGTTATTGGCGCGTCTACTACCACTTGCGCGTCCCCACACGCCCTCTGTGCACCCGCTCAGACGCTTGGCTGAGGCCCCAGACGATCGATCGGATTGCAGGGGCACAGGGGGGGCAGGGGAAAAAGGAAGGGTATGCCAGGGGAAAAGGGGAGAAGCCAAGGAAAGATGGGTTGGGAAAAAGGAGCGAAACAGAGCCAAGGGAGGATACAGAGGCGAGGCGGGGAGGAACAGAGGAGGGGAGAGGGGAAAGCAGAGAGCAGAGCAGAGCAGAGACGAGCACAGCAGAGCAAAGCAAAGCAACGGGCACCGGGTACGTCTCGCACATCTTCTTCGCTCTCTGCCGCATGCGCTGGGAGGGATGGGATGGACACCGATGGCCATGCCCAGCACCAACAAGAGGGCACAAGCGACGCCCCACGCGCCGCGGGGGAAACATGGGACGAAATCCTCCTCATTTCTTGGCCCGGCCCATCATCAGCTTCGACAGCCGATTCGACGGCCCCCCCCACAACTTGGATGAGGCCGCGGGAGGCGGTCGGACCGGTGCCGGGTACCCGTACGCGTTTCCCCCCGGCCCGTCGCCCGACGCGACTGCGTACCCATTTTCGCCAGCGCCACCCCGCCCCGACGCCGGCGGAGACGGCGCTTCTTCAATCGTGCTCCCGCCCGCAGAGAGCGCATCGAAACTGGTGCCGGTACCCGTGGTGTGGGTTGAACCAGCGCGCTGGGCCGGCCGAGCACGCATCGACGCGGCGCGTTGGTGGGAACTGTTTGGCGCCGGCGCGCCTTTGGCCGACACGGACACGACCGACGAGCCAAACGTGGCGCCGCGCGTGGTACGCGGGCCAGCACGTTGGCTCGAGCTAGGCACCGAGGCGGACACCGTGGTGGGCGCAGAGGATTCGAGCAGTTGGGTGGAACTGCCCATGGTCGTCGCGTCATCCACTGTGCTGGGGACAAGCGTGGTAGAGTCCATGGCGGGCACGGCAGAGAAAATCACACCACCACGGTACTGAATGTCGCGAAGCAAATGGTCCGTGTGCACTTGTAGTGGCGATGGCGTCGATCCCAGCGCGCGCGTCGCCAGTGGCAATTCGCCGTCGCGACCATGCAGGTTGCGCGCACGTGCGCTCGGTAGCGAGCCCGTCGAGTCCGACGCGTTGGTGCCCAGTGCAGATAGGCTGAGCGGGGCCAAGTCCAGGTCCAGGCCAAGGCGCGTCAACTCTTCGGCAAAGTTTTGGCGGAAGAAGCGTTCGAGCGTATGGTGGAACGGACGCATCTCGGGCGGACAGAGCACCGAGTGGATACGGATGCCGCGATACAGAACCATGGCTTGGCGGTCAATCGCCTCGTGCAGCGCTTGGAGCTGAAGCGCCTTGTCTGGATTCGCAGCGATATAGTCGGCGGAGAAGAACGTGCGCTTGTACATTCTGCGGCTGGGTCAGTACTCGCGTCCAAGCAGGAACACGCCTCGCAAGCGAGAAGAGGGGGGGGGGGCAGTAGCACACGTACGGAATCCCACCATTGACAGGCGCGTCGACGGCTGCATTGAGTTCCATGGCCAATCGGTTGGTCGTGGGCTTGGCGACGGTTTGGGTCTCGTACTTGTTGACCAAGGTCTCCAACTCGGTCGTCTTGCGCGTCAGATCGCCCAGCGCATTCTCCAGCGGAGAAATGACAATCGTCTCGGTATGCTCCACCAAGGAGCGGCGCAGCACCGTGGGCAACGCATCCTCGCACCGCACAAACGTCTTTTCCATCCACGTTTCCGTCGCGTCGAGCCCCGGGCGAACCTTGGGCGTCGCGCCGCCCTCCGAGTCGGAGCTGGCCTGCGGGTCGGCCGGGCGGGGAGAACGCAGAGGACGGGTAAAGGAGAACGTGTCGGTAGCGGAATGTTCGCGGTAGGCACGCGCCAGCGCCGGTGCCTCGGCCGAAGTAAACATGGGCTGGGACCGATCCGGTTCGGGTTCGAGCGTCGTGATGAGCAGCGTCCGCTCGTCGCTCGTACGCACGGGGGCAAAAGGATCGGCGGTGCGCACCACGGTGGCCGCGGATGGGCCTGTTGCATGGCTTCGCTAAAGGAGGGCAGGGTGTCCCATGCGCCCGCTCCCGTGCCGCCGCGGTACACGAAGAACTGGCCGCGGAGCGACATGGGCCACGAGGCACCCACGTAGCCCACCAAAAAGTACGATGGGAACGACCGTTCGGCCGTGGCAATGCGGGTGAACAGACCGGCTTGGTACACCAGCAGGCCCGACAGACGCGCATAGTTGATCGATGTGTACTCGTACTGCGCCGCCAGCTCGCGACAAATGTCCGTGGCGATTTCCCATGCCTGGGCGCGGTTGAGGTAGTCGAGAATGAGCAAGCACAGCGTCTCTTTGCGTGCAAAGCTGGTCTGCGCCGGCAGCCCCTCTCGGGCGCAGCGGCAACGGGCACGTTCGGCGACCATTCCAATTGGTCCGCATACAGCTTGAGCGTCAGCGCCGCCTCGGTCCAGGACTGGCGCGCGAGATGGAGGTTGACGAGGTGGAGCACATGCGTGGCAAAGGCCGCAGGGCGCTTGGCCCGCTCCAAAAAGCCAAGCAAGTTGAACATGGCCGCAATGTGCTCGTCCTCGAACCCCGGGCCGGGCGGCACGGCACGCACGGCAACCATCAGGGCAACAAACTGGGTCACGGACGTGAGCGATTCCTGCACTGCTTGGCGCAACGCCGGATCCACCTCGCCGCCCTCAAACAGCGTGCGCAGCTCCGCGAGGAACGGCACGAGGTCCGTCGCTCCTCTTCTTCCGCCAGCGGCGGCGCCGAAGCCGACATGAACACGGCATCCAGCTTGTCGATCACGGGGTCCACAATCACACTGAACGACCCTTCAAAGTGCCATTGGGACGTGATCATGGTAGCCAAGATGCGCACCGCGCACGTCCGTAACGCGTCGTGCGCCGACAAGCACAGTTCCACCACGGGCTCGACGAGGGAAGGAATGAACTGCACTTGGAATCCGCCCGTTGCCAACGTTTCGTCCTGCGTGCGCGCCAGATGGGCAGCGTCGCGCAAAGCTGATCCCGACCCGAGCGTCGGCGGGGACAAGCAGCCAGCGCATTCCACAGACGGAACAGGAGAGCTCCACCTTGCGTGCGCAGGTCGCCTGCCAACTGGATGATGACGCGGCGTCGCTGGGGTGCGAACCGTTCCGGAGCCAACAGCGGCGACGCCAACAGTTTCATCAGCAGCGAAAGCACCGCCGACCAGAGCGACGCATCAAACTCCTCAGGCTTGCCGTGCGGCGGCAAGGGCACAAACCGATCCAACAACAGTTCCGACAGCGGGCCAAGCATCTTCAACACCATCTGGTGCGTCAAGATGGTCACGTTGAGCCACGTGGAAGGGAAGGCCTGGTGCGACAGCAGCGAGTGGGCTACCGCACAGTACTCTTTGATCAGCATCGTTACTGCCGCTGCGCCCGAGACGTCCAGCTGTTCTTCCAAGAACTGGGCAATGTGCCGCGTTGGGCTCAGGACCAACAGCACGTTCATCACGGCTGCCATGGAGCCCAAGCCGCAATTGAGGTAGGGCTGGGCAGGCGCCAGCTCGTCGCGCATGTCGCGCGCCGAGGCGATGGAGGTGGAGCGGTGGCGATGCGCGGCGCGTGCGGCCGAAGGGACGTGCTGCACGATGGGCAGGCGGGCCACCAGGGCAAAGGGGTAGGAAGAAGGGAAGATGATCGGCATGGAGGAAGGTACGGTGCTCGGCGTTCGGTGCCGCTCAAACGTGCGTGCCGTGTCGGGTGAAGCCAACTCCTGGTACGTCTGCAGCAACGGCGGTAACGACGACAAGAGGTAATCAATGTTATCCAGTTCCTGCCGTAACTCTGCCACGGCCGAAGCCGAGGTAGGTGCCGAAGGCAAGTGGCCGTGCGCCGACTCGGAAGGCTCGGCGCGCAGAGATGCGATCTGGACGTGAAGACGGTCGAGGATGACAGCCAAGACGCTGACGGCGAGTGTGGCGGATTCGAGCCAAATCACGCGCGCTCCGTCGCAAGCCGCCTGGGTCTGCTCCGTCTCAGGCCCGCCCGGTGGAGGGGCTCAAACGTGCCCAAATGAGGGCGGATCCAGCGTACGACAGAGGGGATCAACGCGGCTCGTGAGACGGGGTGGTCAAAGAGCACCCCAGAGACCAACTGGAGAATGTGGAGCAGCTTCCAGATCGCCATCTTGCCCTTGGTTATGAACGCTGCGTCGGTGAACGACGTGGCGATCTGGACCATCTCGTCGAGGGTAAAACGCGGAGGAGATCAGGGTACGAGCCAGCAAAGTGTTGCAAGGCCAATGTCTGGGTACCAATAATGGCCGTCGGCTTGGTCGTCGACATGAGACGGTTGATGCCGGTGAGCACCTGGCGGAGGTCGTGCTTAAAGTTGGCCTCGAGGTGTTCGTTGACGGCGCCAGCGCCAATCTGACAGGAGGCGGACACTTTTTGGTTCTCACGCGACTGGACAATGAACCGGAACAGGTAGGGCCACACCTTGATTGATGCCCGCAAGTCCTTTGACGTGGCGGCTTGCCCAGGGTCATGGAGCAAGCGAAGCAGCGAGCTAATAAGGCGCACATGCACGTTGGTGAAGCGGAAGTGCTGTTCGACATACACGTCGAGCGTAGCACGAAAGTTCATAAACTGTGGGCAAAAAACCAAAAAAAAAGAACAGAAATCAGTACCGTCTCATCCGCATGGCGGCGGGGGGGGGGGGCAGCCGAATGGCAAACAGTAAGGTCAACAAATGCAACAACGTACCCTTCGGTCCTGTACGATGCCCAGCACGGTAACCAGCGCATTGAACAGGATGGGATCAAAGCCACCGCCGACGTTCAACGAGGACACAAGGATGGCAAACAACGCATCGAAAATGTCTCGTAAAAACTTGACAATCTCCACTTCGCCCACAAACGCAAATTGGGCCAACACTTGCCGCAGCTGTGCTTCGACTTGGGTATTGTCCAGCTCCGTGTTCCAATGAATCAGCTTGAGCACCCACTCGTTTTGCGTGTAGCGTGTGGAGACAAGGAACGTTTTGACCACGAGCGTGTCGCGGTCGCCCACCACCACCCCGGCTTCCGTCTCGGACGGGTGCGAGCGAGGGTGGGGCCCGGCGCGCAGCGAGGGGCACAAGGACGGATTGGATGTGCGGCGGACGAGGTCTGTGGTCGCTGGCGCCGAGGTGGGTCCAGCCGCGCCGACGGGAGCCGTGCCCGGGGGCAGGAGCGCATGGCAAGACTGGCGTGACGTGGAAGTAGAGTTCAGGGCTGAGCGAGGCGCCGTGCCGGGTAGAACGGAAGAGGGTGAGATGGTGGGCGCCATCGGCAATGAACGCTTTGGACTTTTCAAACAGTGGAAGGAACCCATACGCAATTGCGTCCTCCTCCTTGCTCTCCTCATGGCCAGGCGAGCGGTTGCGCACGGTAAAGAATAGATGGCACTGCTCCATACGGTCGTCGGGCAAGTCCAGCTTGACCAGCTCGTCCCAGACGGGAGCGCCATTGGAAGGGAGCACGAGCGAATCGTAGATCGAGACAGCGGGTGCGCCTGCGCCGCGCGAGATAGCACCCTCAATCCGCTTTCCTACCCGGTCCCGCACTTCCACTGAGACCTGAATGTTGCGCGTAGGAAGCGAAGTCATGCCGCCCGAGGCGCTCAACGCAGCGGCAACTCGCCCGCACAGAGCGTAAGGTACGCTTCGTTGCGCTGGTCACCCGGGAAGACGACGTCAGGGAAGCCCAGACGCGCAGCACGGGTAGCATCCGCCAGGAGGGCCGAGTGAGAGCGGACGAGAGGGCACGTCCCCATACAGGACTTTGATCTGGACTTGCACATTGTCGGCGCGCGAGGAGCTCTCGAGCAACTTGGTGCGAGAAGCGATGATGTCCTTGTGCAAGTGGGCAAAGCCCGACTCGTGCGCGGGGCACAAGATCGGCATGGTATGGTCCCGCAAGGGGGACGAGGTGCTAGCGTCGAGAGAGAATTGATGGTAGGCGCCCAACTCGAGCACTGCAGCACCAAAGGGCCGACGGAAGACATTGGGTGCAGTCATGTGCGTCAAGCGGGCACGCTGTTCTGCCACGGTAGGGTGGGCAGAAGCTTCGCCCGAGGTCCCGCCCAACAAGGAATGGTGCGAGTGGGGGGGACGATGTGTCGACGACGCACCAGTGAGAGGCGTGCGGACGTCTCCGGGCGAGTTGCGCAGAGCACCACAGCGAACGATGCGACAGACCAAGTTGAGATCCGACAGATCGTTGGGACTGAGATCGGTAAACAGAACCTTCATCCCACCGCCCGACCCGCCGGGGCCAGACTCGGCGGGGGCGCATGGCCGCCGTCGTGGTGAAGTGGTTCGTTTGCCGTCAGAGGCGCGTTAGAGCACGCCCGGTGGTCCGAGGATGATGACGTATTCCTCCGTCAAAAAGGTGCCCTCGGCGCGGTTGTACAAACTAAAGTACAGCTCGACCAGTTCACCGGGGGCCGCAAGCGAGGCCGAAAAGGTGCGAACGTCCATGTAAACGTGGAAATACTGCGCCTGGGCCGAGGAGGCGGAGCCTGAATCTGACGCGGCACCCCCGTCGCTGGGTTCGTCGCACCACCAGAGACGGAGCCGCCGTAGGGGCCCGTGCTGCTGGGCGTAGAGGCGGTGGGTGCCGAGCTCGAAGGGAGCAGGCCAGAGGGACGAGAAACGGGGACGAGTGAGTTTCGATGGCTTCCCATACCTCGTCCAGCGGCCATGGAGATGGAACGGGAGCGGGAGGAAGCTGTGGTGGACGCAGCCGCCGAAGCTGCCGTCGTCGGCGGGCTGGTCCAGGGCTAAGTGCGGATGCATATCCAGGCGTGCCCTGCGGGGCAGAGCCAAAGGCACCGCCGCCACCAGGAGGAGGGGCGGAGGCTTCGAGCAGTTCCACCGACTCGGCCGCGCCAGCCTCGTCTTGATCGGCATAGGCAAGGGCGGCTTGAAGCGAGAAGAGTCGGACGCCAGAGATGTAAGACGGCCGGCAGCAGCAGCGACCGAGGCAGCGTCCGGCTCGGCGGCTGGAGAAGCAATGCTACCAGCCGAATGGGGAGAACGGGCCAAGAGGCGTGGGGGCGGGGGCGGCTGTGCTTGCCGGGCAACATCAATGAGCTGGCCGGTGGCCGGATGGCGCGCAATCACATCGAGTGCTTGGGCCATGTTGGCACGCACCAGACGCCAGACAGCGGTGCGGCGCAGGAGGGCGAGCTCGTGGGGAGCGAGGGTGTGGGCGAGCAGCTGGCGGCGGATATGAAGGAGTGCAGTGATGTGGGTGTTGACGGTGGTGAAGAGGGAGTACTCGCGGGCGTCCATGTAGGCGTAGAGAAGGGAGCGCCATTCGCGCACGGCCGCCGCGATCTCGTCGACCAGGGGCTCCTGGGCGGCTGTCGCGTCGGAGGCGCCGAGCGTGGGCAGTGGCAGCGCCAGCGGGAGCGACGGCGTGGCCGCGGCGGGGCGGCGGGGCGGAGGCCGGGCGGAGGTGGACGTGGGAGGCCGGCAGGACGCCGAGGACGAGCTGGGGCGGGGCGTGGGTGGCGGCGGTGGCGGCGGGGGGCAGGGCGACAAAGGCGCGCAGCCAGCCGGCCGGGTGGGACTCGATGGCGTACACCTCGTCGCCGACCTGCAGAGGCGCGGCGTGGGCGGGGGCGTCGGGGCCAGGCGCGTAGGCGAGCACGCCGACGCCGCGCACGCCGGCGCCTGTGCCGAGGGGGGTCCAGGCGGCGCCGGACGAGCAGCGGCGGCACCGGGAGCGCCAGCAGGCATGGGAGCGGGGGGAGGAGGCGGTGGTGGTGGTGGTGGGGGCGCAGGGCACGCTGGCTGGGCCGGCGGGGTGAATGCGAATGCGCGCAGAGGCTGATGCGCGCCACATTGTCCAGCCGCCACACTGGCCCCGTGCCCGCCCCAAGCACACTGCCCTGCTCCGGGCCGAGCGGCCCAGAGCACAGCGCAGCCCAACCCACGTCTGCCTGTCTTCTGCCATAATAAGGGCGCCATGCCCATGGGCATGTCCGTGCCCATCGTCATCGTCATCGCCATCGCCATCGCCATCGCCATCGCCATGCCCATCTCCATCTCCATGCCCATGCCCACCCCCCTCTGTCTCCCGTCCTATCCAGGCCTACCCGCCCCAGCCAGCCAAACACACGCACACGCGTCTGCATCCTCATAGCATCACTCGCCGCCGCCTACGCCGCCGCGGGCAACACACTCCCCTCGTCCGTCAGCGCTGCAATCACCTGCTGCAACCGTGGCAATCGCCGTCTGCTGCGCCGCCAGTGCCTTGTCCCCGGCCGCGATCTGGCCTCGGTGCGTTCCAGCTCGCCGCGGATCAGGCCCAGGCGCTTCGCCACATTGTCCCGCGCCTCGTCGGCCGGGGTGGGCAGGAGCGCCGGGCCAAGGCGCTTGTACACCACGTCGTGCTCGGCGAGGGCGCGCAGCTGGGTCTCCACGCCTTCGTTCTCGGTGGCCTGCATCTCGAGCCGCTGGCGGGCATCGATGAGGGCCGCGAGCTCTGCATCAGGCATCGGCGCCAAGGTCAGTCGAGGGCGCGCGGGCGACGCAGACGCACGCCGGGCACAAGCACGCACCAGCCTGCTGTTTCTTGAACTCGCGGCTCAGCTCGACCAGCTTTTCCTGCGCGGCGTGGCGCCGGGCGGGAGGGCGGCCATGGTTGGGGTTGCGGAGCGAGCGAGCGGCGGCGGCGGGAAGCGAGCAGGCCCTGGGGCGGAACGCGGGGGCGGAACGCACGCCCACACCAGAGGGAGCGATGACGTGGCAGAGGACAGGCTGCGCAGCCGCACTAGGGTTGGTGCGCCTGCCGCGGGAAGGGGATGGGGCACATCACATGTGACATGCGTGACATGCGGCGTGTGATGTGTGGCAGACGACAGGCGCCGTGGGGCGGGGGACGCTGCGGATGGCCGGTGGGGCGGGGAAGGAAGACCGCTGGGCGGGAGGGCAGCGGGGTGGATGCCATGCAGGATGCAATGCAGGCTGCAATATGCAATGCACACGCTGCGCCAGGCACGCGCCCAGGCCAATGCCAAGCACCCCCTGCGCCGGCCAAGACGCACACTCCGCAGCGGCCCAGTGCCCACGCCCCGGCAGGCACCACGCCCCGGCAGGCACCACGCCCCAGCGCCTGCCGCCTGGATCGACCGCGGCGGCCGTCTGTGCCGTCTTGGCTGCGTCGGCCGGTGCGTGGCCGGCCCGCAGAGGGCTGTGTGCGCTGCGTGCCGCGCGGCGCGTGCGGTGTGGTGCCTGCCCGGCCGCCGCGGTGTTCGGCCGCCAGGGCAGGCCCACACACTGGCCCAGCGCCCACCGGATGCAGGCAGCAGCAGGCCACTGTGCACATGCTGCCCCCGCCCGGCAGCGGCCGTGTCGGCGTGTTGGTTAGCGCTCAGCATCGCAGGCGGCGCGTGGGCAAGTGGACCCAGGCCGCACCCCCCCACCGCGCCCCATCGCCAGCCGCTTCCCCCCCCCAGCGCCACCTCCATGCGTGTGTCTGCCGGCCGGCGCCCTGCGCGTCTGCTCGCTCACCGCCCTGGCCAGCCTCGCCCTCGGTCCACGCTCGTTATCCCAGCTCCTTCCGCCTCCTCCCCCCCCGGCGCCAGGACCCCGCCGCTGGCTCCGGCTCCGACTCGGGCTCCGGCTCCGACTCGGGCTCTGACTCGGGCTCGGGCTCCGGCAGCGACGGCGGCAGCGGCAGCTCCCCCGCCTCTTCTTCCGCCTGGGTCCCCCCCCGGCCCCGTCCTCGTCCACCTGGGCCCCGCCACCTCCTGCCCCCTCCTCCTCCCCCCCCGCCCCCGCCCCCTCCCCATCGGCCACCACCACCGACCCGAATTGGCCGGCTTCCCGCCTCGGAGGCCCAGCAGGCCCCCATTCTCGCCGACGCTGCCGCCCAAAAGTATGCGGCCGCGGCCCAGCTGGCCGACAACCTGCCGGGCGTCAAGAACGACGCCCATGGCAACTTGGCCAATGTGCCGGCCAAAGCGTGCGGGACGATGGCATCCAGTACTGGTGGAATGCCAACCTGCCCAACCCCGTCAATGCCCAGGTGGGCGGCAGCCAAGATACTGGCTGGCAAACGCTGCCCAACCTGCCCAACTTACCACCAATACCAGCTTGGTGGTGTGGAACAAGTACCACAACGAGTCGGGCATCATGCCCTTTTACCAGTCCTACACCGACCCGACCAAGGTCAAGCGGTTTGTCATTGTGCTCCAAGGCAAACCGCGCGACGTGTGGAAGTATGCCACCTACATGGACAGCGCCGGACCATCGTCACTACCCAGAACTTTCCTCCGTTTAACCAGTGGGGGATCACCAACGATTCCGTCGGCATCATTGCGCCTGCGTTCCTCAACATGGACGACATGAATGCCGGTTCGTGCCTGAGCAGCTGGCTGTGCTTTGAAAAGTCGTTGTGGCAAATGGGCGGTGTGGCGCACAACCCGTGATGAAGCACAAGATCAGTGCCTACTCGGCGCTCGACGCCATCCTCGACGCGCTCTTTGACAATTCCACCTTCCCCAACCTGAACCAAGTGGTTGTGGCGGGCCACTCGTTGGGGCGGGCAGGGCGCACAGCGGTACGCGCTGCTGAAAAAGACCAAGTACTACGACAGCAATGTGCGCTACTGGGTGGCCAACCCAGGTTCCTGGGGCTGGCTCTCGCCCAAACGGCCCTACAGCAACGCGACGAGCCAGGCAACGTACGACACGTGGCCGTACGGCATTCACCAAAACACGAGCAAACTGCCTGCGTATGCACGCAAGGATGCCATGCACGACAATGGACTGGAAGTGGTGGAGCGGTACCGGAACCGCACCGTGTCGTATGCGTTGGCGTTGTTTGACATTGGTACGGGTACCACGCGCCGGCGGCGCAGTGGCAAGGCTCCAACCATCTGACCGCGGTGCAACTTTGTCCAGTCGCTGGCCAATGACTTTGGGGCCAATGGCCGGCCAATCACACGGCCGACTTTGTCGCCAACACGACCCACATGGACTTTGCCATGTACACGGCCACTCGTCGCTGCTGCGTCTGTTTTACGACGGCTTCAACCAGCGCAATCCCTGGCTCACCAACACCACCAACCCGGGCGACCGGCCCCACTGCCGCCGAGCACGGCACGCACAAGTTTGCCACGCCCACGCACATTACCATGGCGCGCTCCTTGCTGGGCGGGTCGGTGGCGGCGGTGCTGGTGTGCTACCTGCTGCTGCCGCTCGTGTTTACCAGCAACTACGATCCGGCGTGTGAGGAGTTGGATGTCAAGACGGCGCTGCACTAATCAGCCCTCTCCCCCCCCTCAATCACGACTGTCTTTCACCGCGGGTGTGTCCGCGCTATGCAATGCGACTTTCTATATTTCCTGTGCGGTGTGTGGCTCTGGAGGTAGTCCTTGTGTCTGGTAGAAGCTGGGCCAGATTGCAGGCACAGCGCAACCCTAGTGCGGTGCTTAGCTCAGCAGGCGCCAGGCGGTCGTGAGGCGTTGCACTTTAGCCGCCCTCCGCCCGCTCGGGCCAGCCGGCGTGCCCTCACCGCCGCCGCCAATGCCGTCCGACTCGACGCCCAGCACGCCCGACCCGCCCAGCCCGCCGCCTCGCCGCTCAGCCCGCCCCCGCGCCTCCCACCTGCCCGACCTCGGCGCGGCCGACGCGGCGATGGCCAGTGCCGAGCGCCTCGACCTCGACCCGCCCCTCGACCCCGACGTAGACCCGGACCTGGACCTGCTCCTCCAGCCCGCCGTGCCGCTTGACGAGCGCGAGTGGGACTGGCACACCCACATGGACGCGTACCAGGGCGCGACGAAGGTGGCCCGTCTGGTCCAGCTCGCCCGGCGCGTGCCGTCGTTACGTGCGCCCTGCAGCGAAGCAGCGCTCGACTTGCTCCGCCAAACGTCCAATGCGGCGCTGTACCAAAAAGTGGCTCGCTTGCGCGCCACAACGCCCCACGCGCCCGCCTTTGCCCCGGACCAGGCATGGATCGACGCAACCGTCGAGCAGAACAAGCGCGATGCCGACCACCTGACCCATGCGCTCAACCAGGCTCGCTTCAATGGCATCAAGGAGAGTCTCTCCGGGTACGTGCCTTGCCGAGATGCGATGCGATGCGATGTGGTGCGATGCAATGCGATTGTACTCCTCTGTGAACCGGCCCTCGTGCTCACCTGCGCTGTGTGTTTTGTATGTTTTTTTCCCAGATTGCCCATCTGGACCTCGCTGAATTTTACCGCGCCACGGGGCAGAACCGTGCGGCGCAGGTGCAGTACCAAGAGGCGCGCGAATTTGCCTCGTCTGTCGCGCAGACGCTCGAGACGACCATGGGCTTGGCTGAGGTAGCCCTGGACGAGCTCGCGTACGGCACGATCCTCACCCTGGTCGATCGGGCCGAGGGCATTGTGGCTGGCTTGGCCGAGGCAGTAACCAAGTCGGACGAGACCAAGTTGGACGAAGCTCGGGCGGCGCTTTCGCTCGGTCTCACCCGCAACGGCGGGATGGGGTACAAACGGTCCCTGCTCACTGCCCCCTCGGCATCAACGTCAGCAGCGGGCGGGAACAATGCGCTGGCGAATCTGTATCGTGCTGGTGGTTCCGCGATGACCGGAGAGGAG
Organism: Moniliella sp. 'wahieum'; assembly: GCA_003971905.1. NCBI lineage: Eukaryota > Fungi > Basidiomycota > Moniliellomycetes > Moniliellales > Moniliellaceae > Moniliella > Moniliella sp. 'wahieum'. The sequence goes on along the minus strand of RSEE01000128.1, from coordinate 71,335 downwards.
GAGGATGCGTTCCCCCGTCGCACCGGCTTCAACCAACGCATGGTGCGGCGGCCGATGGCGGGCCGAGCGCTGCGGTGGCCGGAAAGAAACGCAGGTGACGCGACAACTGCGCTTGTTCCGGGACAATTGAATGTGCTGCGAGGGATTGCGACGTTGGGCTTGCGCCGGTACCTCGCCCGCTGCTCTATTTCAGCCGCGTCGATCCAGCCTCGGCAGCGTATTGGAACTACATGTCGTCCCTGCCGATGTGGCGATGTACGCGTCGCTGTGTGCGGTGGTGGCGCTGTCGCGGAAGGAGATTGGGCTGCGTCTGCTGGGGCGCGAAGGACCGCAGTCGGAAGCGGCGACCCAAGTGGCCAGTGCGGCCGCTAACAATGCCGAGGGCGGCACAGCGACGGGACAAGGTATCACAGGTCTGTTGGAGTACAACCCACATGCACGCGACTTGTTGTGGAAGTACTACGAGGGCGAGTTTGCTCCTATCCGTGCCATCCTCGGCGACGCCACTAGCCCCGACACGTCCCGCTTAACCCTCTCGACTTGCACCTGGGCCACGCCCACCTGTTTGCGGCCATCTCCGATGTGATTGTGACCCAGTCAGTGCGCGACCTGCTCCAGTCTTACAACTTTGTCCGCATCGACGACATGGCCGCCACCTTGTCCCTCCCCGCGGCGCTGGTCCTGGACAAGGTCAAGGATCTGTGGGAAAAGGACCAAGTCAAAGTCCGCATCGACATGGTGAATCGCGTGCGTACCCCCCCCCCTGTTTGCCACCCTGACCCCCCTCCCCCAACACACACACCACTCTCACCTCACACAAAAACCCAGAAAAAGGAAACCGTACTGACGCATGCACCTGCCGTTCTTTTATTTTTCTGTTTCGCTCCGCCAGACATTTTCCATCCAAGCGCCCGATGAGCGCACCCAGATCTACCAGCAAGCCTCGAATTAGCAAGGAACGTGCCAGACCCAGAAGGCCATGTGCTGGGGCAGGCGATGCTCGAGAACGATCTGATTTTGACGAGCTTTTGAAAGAAACATCTTGCTCAGGCTCGGGCTTGGGCTCGGGCTTGGGCTGGTTTCTGACTCCCCCACCTTGTTCTCCTTTTCTTCTACTTACCCCCCCGCGTCCATCCCATGTTGTTGTTACCCCAGCACGGACGAGAGGGCACGCCAAGCCGTCGTTTCCGCTCCGAGCCATCAGCTTGGCCTGCTCCATCGATCATCCATCATTCTCAGGCCTCACCAGATGCGCCGGCTCTCCCAGGCCAGTTTGATCGTGATCCGCATCGCACGGGCCGAACCGCACCGCAATACGCCAATTCGATTCGTCCTCGGCACCGGGCCTGCAGGCGAGTGAATTCCTACCTCGCAGTTCCGGTCCTCTGAGAACGCTCCCCCGTCACATGCCATCATGTCATATGGCAAGCTAGAGAGCCAGGTTCATATGTGCCTCTCTGGGCCTCCCTCCCCCTCCCCCACCTCCCAACATAAGGTGAAACGAGCATTCGTCGAAGCACGCTCCCCATCAACGCTCGAGGTGTAGGTGCCATAGGTCCCAGTATGCCTAGCAAAAGCTGGAGGATGGCATGGTAGGCAGGAGTGTCATCTGGTCTGTATGTGCGTCTGTCGCTCGGAGGGGGGGGGCTACTAGCCCATGTCCGAGTCTATTCATAGCCCCCATCGGGCCACCACACGAACACAAAGTAGGTTGGTGGCGAAGAGAGAGGGAAGAGGCAGGTTACCATTACCGAGGGGTGGGAGAGAAGGGCCGACAGACCGCAAACAGAAGAAGAAAAAAGTACATGTTGATGGAATAATGAGGGGAGAAAGGAGAGAGAGGGGGAGGGGGTACGGTAATTTGGACCCGCCACCGCACCGGGACCTAGAGCCTAGAACCTAGAGCCTAGAACCTAGGGCCTAGAGCCACTCGATGGTAGCGGGAGGCTTGAGGAGATATCGAGCACGACGCGGTTGATGCCTGCGACTTCGTTGGTGATGCGGTTGGACACGCGGGAGAGGAAGTCGTACGGGAACGGGAACCAGGTGGCCGTCATAAAGTCGGTGGTCTGGGCAGCACGGAGTGCAATCACTTGGTCGTACGTCCGCTTGTCCCCCTGCACCCCGACTGCGCGCACGGGCAGCAGCACAGCAAACGCTTGGCTGATCTGGTCGTAAAACCCGCCCTTGCGAATCTCGTCAATGTAGATCTGGTCGGCTTGTTGGAGGATTTTGACCTGCTCCCGCGTGACGGGACCGAGGATACGGATGGCCAGACCGGGGCCGGGGAATGGGTGCCGACCGACCAGGTGCTCCGGAATGCCCATCACGCGGCCTAGAGCACGAACTTCGTCCTTGAACAGTTCACGCAACGGCTCAATCAGCTTGAGCTTCATGTCCTCCAACAGGCCACCCACATTGTGGTGCGTCTTGATCGTCGCGGAAGGTCCCTTGAAGGAGATGGACTCGATCACGTCGGGGTACAACGTGCCTTGGAGAAGCCACTCAAATTTGCCCTTGGCTTCGGACGCCTTGCCAGCGGCCAAAGCAGCAGTCTCCTCCTTGTCTGCCTCGGCCTCAATCTTGGCCGCTTCTTCTTCGAACACGTTGATAAAGGTGTTACCGATGATCTTGCGCTTCTTCTCGGGGTCCTCGACTCCCTCGAGGCGAGACAGGAACAGGTCCGAGGCGTCAACGACAGTCAAGTTGACACCCAAGTCCTTGCTCAGCATCTGCTCCACCTGCGCCGCCTCGTTGGCACGCAGCACGCCATTGTCGACCATGACAGCGTGGAAGCGGTCGCCAATCGCCTCGTGCATCAACTTGGCCGCGACGGACGAGTCGACGCCGCCGGAAATCGCGCCCAACACACGGCCCTTGGGACCGACCAGCTCGCGAATGCGCGCAATCTCCTTGTCAATGAACGTCGACATGGTCCAGTCGCGGCGGCACTGGCAAATGGTGACAAACGAATCAAAGATCTTGTCGCCCTGCTGCGAGTGGGTGACCTCGGCATGGAATTGGACACCGTAGATGGGCTTGGTCTTGTGGGCAATCGCAGCATAGGGCGCCGTGGGCGTCTTGGCAATCACAGCAAAGTCCTCCGGCAACTTACTGAGCTGGTCGCCGTGCGACATCCACACGGTCATCTTAGGCCCCAAATTGGTAAACAGCGCATCCAGGTGTGCATTGCCCGTCACGACAATGTCCAAATCGGCACTGCCGTATTCACGGTGGTCGCATGGGTCCACCCGCCCGCCATGGTTCCACGCAATCTCCTGCAGGCCGTAGCAGATGCCAAGCACAGGCACACCGAGGGTAAACACGTCTGGGTCGACGCGCGGCGCTCCCTCGTCGTACACCGAGTAGGGCGAGCCGGAAAGGATGATGCCCTTGGGGGTCCAGTCGAGGTCCTTGATGCGCTGCGTGCACGGCAGCATCTCGCAGTACACATTGAGCTCGCGGCAGCGGCGCGTGATGAGGTGGCTGTACTGCGAGCCAAAGTCGAGGATGAGGAGCGTGTCGTACTGGCTGTGGATGGAGTCGGACATGGTCGGGGCGGAGGAGGGGGAGGAGGAGGTGGTGGTGGTGGTAACCCTCACACACTGCTTGCTGGTCGGGCTAAAAAAAACCAAAGCTGCAGAGCCGGCGGAAAAAAAAAAGACAGCCGCCATCCAATCATCCATCGTCGCCCCGAGTCACCGCCAGGACTGAACGTTGCAACGCACATGAACATTGCAATTGCACATTGAACATTGCATCCGCGCAGCCCAGCGCATGGGGCGCCGGCACGGGGGCAGTGCGGGGACGGGGGGCAGCACAGGCGGCGCCACAGGGGAGGCAGCGCGGGGGCAGTGTGGGTGTGGGGTGCGTGCTGGGACGGGCGATGGGCAGGCCGATGTATTTGTGCGCACGGGGAGGACGCACTACTGAACCTTGCTGCCCTCCACGCCGTTGAGGTTGTGGTCCTTAGTACCCTCCCAGGTTCTGTTTGACGACCTTCTTGTGAAATGAGGCGACACTGACAGCACCCGACGAGGGCCCGCGGGCCTGACTTACCCAGTGGTGCGTCTCCATCTGCAAGTGGATTCAGGCAGAAGCGTTAAGAACACCGTGAAGAGGAAAGGAAGCAAATGAAGATACGCACATTAATGACGATCTCGTAGCGCATGACCACTATATGGCTCGCGTTACTCTTGCCCGTACTTCTTTGCCTAAGCAGGCACCCTTTATCATCAGTTGCAGCATCGATAACGGTGGCAGGAGGCCTCGGTCTGGCAACGTGAGTTTTGGCCCATTCCTGCTCAACCCAACCTTCTTTGTTTCCTTTTGTCAGAGAAAAAGCTGGTCTCGAGCGATTCAAGATAGTAGATGGTACATACCGCACAGAAGGCTCCTAGATGGACGCTTGCCAGGGAGCCTTCATGGAACGCATGACCAGCTGTTTAATGTTAGTACTTGCCCTGCAAAACCAAAATGCGGTTAAACAGAAAAAGATGCTGTTGTGGTCAGCCTTAATCGTCTGAAGGTGAAGAATGGAGGCATACAGACATATAGGGCGGACTTGGCCAACAGCATCTCGAGTCCGCTTTTCTGCGTCTTCATCCTGGCTCGCAGTGGCCGGCGGCGTGGCCGTCCGCGTCATGATCTCATGAAAAACTTTCCGTTTTGGGCTTCATGGAGTTCATGTTGCATTTCGTTTACTCCACTTAGGGCTTCGTGGACGTCTGCGATCTGATCTTGGAGTCGGATCTCATGGCCCTCCACATAGGGGTGTCGGGAACGTCAAGCTCTCCAACAAGCCGCTGGCCACAGCTTGGAAGTCGGCTTAGAAGAGGTGAACAAACGTATGGCTGAGGTGTGCCCGGATGTCGTCCTGCTGGTCCTGGATGCAGTCTGGTTACCTCGCCAGGCCACTGGCTGTCATCAAAATATCCACATCGGGTCTGATGGGAGCCATATCCAGACTGGCGGGGTCCGAAAGCGGTCAGGCGGTGGGATGAAAACAGCTGATCTGCTCTCTGGTGCTTCGCACTGAGAGAGCCACTGTGCTCACGCTTGGTTAGTCAATGTACTGACGAGCTCGTCTGTGATCCGGTGCTTCCCACTGAGTGAGCCACTGGCGCTCACCCATGTTGCTGTAGTTACTGAAATGGAGGATGCGAAAGACGAGCCCCAGGAGGAATAATCTGCTTCGGCTCTTTTGGCCGCGGTTTTTTTAACATCCCAAGCCGGAGGTATCAATGGATTGAGCGACATGTGAATACTACTGCACCCTGTTTTAATAGGGAACGGCCAAATCTCAGTTCTCGAATCGAATTGCAGTCTGCTCCTCGTGCAGGCGGCTGTTGGGAGAGGGAATTCTCCACGGGTCAGCTGGTTGCAACAACTACCTCGAAACGCGTCAAACATGAGAAGTGGGCCGCCCCCTGCTTTCATAGGGTCCGGCCAAAAACCAGTTTTCGCAACGATATGCTGGCGGTCATAGTACTGATGACAGCCACGGGCTGGGACCGTCCGGATCTTGTCTACTGCACCCTTCGTCTGCTCATGTCTGTAGCCACCTAATTGGCGCACCGTGCGGGCGCAGGTCCAGCGACACCGGAATCTGCTCCGACCACCTGGCCTCTCCCCTTTGGTTGGCAATCATGGCTCAACCAGAACTAGGGGAATGAGGGTGCGGACCAGCAACTTCTTAAGTTCCTTCTCCTTCTAGCAATGTGCCTCACTGATTAGCAAAGACGATGGAAAGGGACATTCTCCCCTCCCGATAGGGGAAGAAGCGCATGCCCTCCGTGATGATCCACACACACGTGGCCATGGAGGGCGCACTTCGTTCTCTCGGGCTGGCCGTGGCGAGCGATCTTGCTCGTCAACGCCAGTGGCCAGCTCCGATCTGAACCCAAACGCTCGCCTCTCCCTTCCTTGTTCAGAAACCGCGTCCAACCAATCAACCATCCGTCCCGTTTGACTTTTTCCACCACTCTGTGGCCTCGTGTCCATTCCGGTTCCCAATGTGAAAGCAGCCCCACAGTCAAGAGCAGACGAGTCGCCTGACTCGTCTGCCCTGGATCTGTAGTTAACGGCCAGCGGTTGTGGCCAAAGAAACCAACGAGCCGGCACCGGAAAGGTGTTTCTCTTTCTCTCGATCGACAATCCTGTTGAAGTTGACGGCCGCTTACGTCAGACGGGGGTGCCTTCCCATTCCGCCCCGCAGCATCAGGAGGAGGGCGGAATGGGGCGGGGCAGGGGCAGTGCTTGGCCTGCCCTCCACCACCATCTGCCTCATGGGCCCCCCACCGTCTCCACCACCGTCACCACCACCACCACCACCACCACCACCCCTCTTCCCATGGCGTCTGCATCGCCCCCTCGGACGACCCACGCCGTCGCGCGCTCGCCCCGCTCCACACCCGGCTCCGCGCCCCCGCCCCCGCCCTGCCCACCATCATCGCCTCCCCCGCGACCCCTGCCCCGCATACCCCGCTCGTCGCTTCCCCTTCCTCCACCACCACTGACACCCCCTCGTTCCCGTCTCCCGCTGCGGTCTCCACCGAGCAGGGCCCCGCTGCCCCTACGACGACTGCTACTTCTACACCCCGCACGCCCACGCACCTGGATACATCCGACGCGCGTGCCCTGGCCTCCTCCTCCCCCGCATCGGCCGGATGGGAGGGGGAGCGTGGTGGTGATGCGGCGGGGACGCTGATATCAGCGTCGCCCACTTCAACGATGCTCTTGTCGTGCTCCCCTTCCGCCTCGCTCTTGCCCGTGCCTGTGACAGTCTCCCCTCCCCCTCTCCTTCTCCTGCGCTGAAGCGACAGGCGGCCCCGACGGCGACCTGACCTCCGGCCCTGTTTTGGCCGCGTCGCCATCGGAAGAAGTGAATGGGTTTGGATTGGGTGAGGGAGTAGGGGCAGGGGCTGGCGTGGCGGATGGATTGACCGCGTCGCCGTCGGATGAGACGAATGGATTTGGGTGGGGAGAGGAGGGTGGGGGAGGAGGTGGGCTGTCCGCGTCGCCGTGCAGCACGTTACTTTTCCCCCCTACGACCGCTACCCCTGCGACGACCGAAGGAGGCAGGGGAGCGAACAAGCGGGATGGTGCGAGGGGATCTCACGTCCAAGCGCAAGCGCAAGCGCACTTACCCACCTCATCTACTTCTCCCCGCTCGTCTTCCCCTTCCGCTTCTTCCTCTTCGTCGTCGCCGCCGCCTTCGACCGCGACGAGGAGGCGGCAGGAGACTTCGTCTTCGCGCGGGTACGGGCGTATGAGGGAGGGTACAAGGAAACGTTGGATGCGCACGCGCGCGAGTTGGACGATGGCAGTCGACAATTGAACCAGTACCGGATTTACGAGATTATTGGCCAAGGCGCGTATGGCACAGTTCATCGGGCTACTTTGGCCGACGATCCGAGTGTGGAATTTGTACGTCTCTTCCCCTCCTCCCCTCTTTCTCTTTCCTTTTCTCGGTGGATGAGGGTATGGATGTGTGGGTGGCATCGGTTGCGGCTTACTAACCTCCTCTTTTTTCTTTTTTCTTTTTGCTTTACGGTTCTGGTTTGGTGTTGGCGTTGCTGGTTGGGCATTGGTTCTGGGCGGGTCCTTCATGGGGCATTTTTTCTTTTCTTTTTTCCCTTGTTGATTCGGCCTTTCCCGCGAGCTAGGCCGTCAAGGAGTTTAGCAAGACCCGGTTGCGACGGACCCAACGTGCCGCCTTGCTCCAACGTCGTCCGCCCGCGCGTCCACCCGCGCCTGCACATGCCCAGCCCACCGCCTCACTCTCGCCCTCTGGTTCGGCTTCGGCAACCGGATCTGGATCCGTACCGGGCGCGGTGTCGGGAGTTGGGTCGGGATCGGGCACTGCTGCGTCAGGTGCTGGGAGCCGGACGGAGGAGATTTCGACGGAGGCGACCACTCTGGAAGCGGCGCGACGGCAACGTTCGCAGTGGCTTCGCTTGGAAGAGGAGCAAAGTCGGAAAGATCCGTTGTATTTGATTCGGCGTGAACTGGCCATTTTGAAAAAGCTACACCATCCCAATGTGGTCCGGCTGTACGAGGTGCTGAACCAAACGGGCGGCGACAGTTTGTTTATGGTGTTTGAGTTTTGCCCTGGAGGCGGGGTGATTGAGGTGCAGGTCGACCAAACTGTGCCGCCGCTGGACCCCGAGGTTGCACGACAGTATATGCGTCAGATCGTGATGGGCGTCGAGTACCTTCATTCGAACCAGATTGCCCATCGCGACCTTAAGCCCGAAAACATCTTGCTTACCCGCGATCGCCAGACATGCAAGATTGTCGATTTTGGCGTGTCGGAAATGTTGTTAAGGGCGAGGACGATGCCTTGTTCCATGGCGCTGGCTCCCCGGCATTTATGTCGCCTGACTGGTCCAGGTTTCTACTACTACGACTCCGACGACTGCGCCTATCCATCCTTCTTCGTCTTCTCCGGCTTCGTCTTCTTCGTCTCCTTCGCCTACGGGCTCGGCATCGGCCTCTGGATCGGGTACGAGTGGGTCCCGGAGCGGCGCGCGTTTCATGGATTTCAAGACGACCTGTGGAGCATGGGGGTGACGTTTTACTGCATGGTGGTCGGACGGCTTCCGTTTCGGCAGACCAGCCTGCTCGACCTCTACACCTCGATCCGGCAGGACGAACCCACTTACCCAGCCACCTTGCCGAGCGGGTGCACGCAGTTGCTGCAAGGGTTGCTGCGCAAACAGGGATCGGAGCGGACAACGCTTGATGCGCTTCGGTCCGACCCGTGGCTGACCCAGGACGGCAAGGAGGCGTTCCCGTCCAAGGCGGAGAATGTCAAGACGGTGGTGCAGGACGACCAACTGACCGAAGAGGATCTTCAAAACTCCATCGTGTCCGTCCAGGGCGTCTTTGCTGTGGTCCATGCCGTCACCAAGTTCCGGCGCGCCCTGTCGAGGCACACTTCGTCGTCCACCCTCCGCTCGAAGGAGGCGTCGCTTTCGGTCCCATCGGCCGCGGCCGCAGTGCCTGCGCTTCCGCCTGCGCCTGTGCCTACACCTGCGCCTACACGTGCGCCTGTGCCTACACCTGCGCCTACACGTGCAACTGCGCCTACACCTGCGCCTGCAACGGGGGCGGTGCGCGGGGGGTGCAGGAGCACGACGGCGACGACGACGACGGCGCGAAGGAGGCAGTTGGTGGCGACGAGAAGGGAGACGGGGCGCGTCGGATGCCTGGCGGATGGCGGTTCAGCATCTTTGTGTAACGCACTCGCAATGGGTATGGCTGTGCATTGAAATTCAATCTTGAGCCCAGTGTCCCGTGTGCGCGGCGCGGGGGCAGTGTGGACAGCGCTTGTGGGCTGGCCGAACCCTAGTGCGTGGGGTGTGGGCACGGGGCGAGTGTGTAGATAGTCGTGTAGCACGCCGCGTAGATTTGTCTCCACCAAGTCCGTCGAGGCCGCGGCGGGGTGTGCTTTCCCCCCATCCGCGGCCTCCTCGACGCCATCCTCCTCCGCCTCGCCAGCACCACCGCATTCCCCCTCCCGCCATGTCTGCGCGGAGGAAGAGCAGACGGCGCGGCAGCAGCGCGCCCGCGCTGCTCGCCAGCCTCTTGCGCCTCCTCGCCTTCTCCACCGCGGTCGCCGCCACGGCGCCGCCGCGGCCGCCAGCAGCACCTTCACCGCCGCACGGTACGTCCCCCCGCTCCTCCCTCCCCCGCCCCCACACACTGACACCCCCCCTCTCTCTGGCGGTGGTGCTAGCTGGGGCGCGGCAAGCCTTGTGCTCAACAACACCCTCTACCTCCACGGCGGCCGCACCGCGCCTGCCTCCTCGGGCGCCGGCGGCTTCACCTTCAGCTCTGGCCCGCTCAGCCCACAGCTCTGGGCGCTGGACCTTACCCGCCCCTTTGGCTTAGACGCGCCGCCATTCAAGTTGGTCGCGCCCGCGGCCGATAGCAGCACGCGCGGCGCCCGCCACTGCCTTCCATGCCTTGCTCCCCGTCCCCCTCGCCAGCTCCTCATCCTCATCTCCCTTTCCCTTCCAGCCCCACCAGGCCCTCCTCGTTGGCGGCCTCCCCGACCCGCTCTCCCCCACCCAATCCGCCAACGATTCCGCTGTTCTCCTTACCTTTCCTCCTTCCACGTCTTCCCCCTCGGGTTCCAAGCTGAGGGCCCTGCCTTGGCCCGCGCTCCAACCGGCCCGCGTGGCGATGGCCGCCAACTCGGCGGTGGGCACGACCAGTGTACTCGTAGGCGGACAACGGCCCGATGGCTCCAACATCGCGTCCAATGCCTCCTGGTGCTTTGGCTCTACCACCACCACCAATACCAGTACGACGTCGAGTTCGGGGACCAGTTCGGCCCTGGCCGACTTGGGATTTGACGTGGTCCCACCGCCGCCACCAGGGGCAGGAGTCGTAGGTGGTGCCCTGGTTGGTCTGTCGGAGACCGAGGCGGTTTTGCTGGGTGGCCAGACGGTCGAGGGGACGTGGGCCGACATGTCGACCGTCTACCTTTTACGCACCACGTCTTCCACCCTCTCTTCTTCTTCTTCTTCCCGCCCCACGTCCGCGCCCACTTGCCCTCCGACCAAGTCCACGACAAAACCCAAACCCAATCACAAGGCCGTAGCTGGACCTGGACCTCGCTCACCGTGCCAGGTCCCGCACCTGCCCCGCGCCAACTCGCCGCGACGGCCGCCTTGCCCCATCGACACATCTTTCTCCACGGCGGCACGACCGACGGTACGGTAGCAGAGGGGGATACGTGGGTCTTGTCTTTATCCCCCGACCCGCGGCGCTGGGTGGCAGCGGTACCCGAACCCTGCCTCGGGACCGTCGGCGCGGTACGCCCATACCGCCGTCGGCGTTGGCACGCAAGTGTTGCTCGGTCTGGGATGGGAAGGTCAACAGCCGGCCAACCCGCTCCAGTGGTTCGTATTTGATCTGGCCGGGGCGCTTGGCGCAGGAAACGCACCGGGATCGGGATCGGGATCGGGATCGGGATCAGGATCGGATGCAGGAACCGGTGGAGCAGGAACCGGGGGAACCTCCCAAGCCTCAGCGGGGAACGCTCCTTCTCCTTCTGGTTCTTCTCCTGGTTCTCCTGGTTCTCCTGGTTCTCCTGGTTCGGGCTCGTCCGGCGTGGCTCCGTCGATCGGAACAGTGGGCGGGTCGGGTGCAGCTGGTCCGTCCCCGAGCGCGAGTGCCGGAGGGGACAGCGGGACCAAGGGCAGTGGGACCGGAGGCGGCGGAGGCAGTGGGACCAAGTCGGGCGTTTCCGGAGCCAGCGGCGGCGCGACGGCCACTGCGAATCCCACTGCGAATCCCACTGTGAGTCCCACGAGGCCGACGGCCAGTCCAGGCTGGCAAGATGGCGGACCCAGTTACTCGCCCGATCCCACCACTCACTCCGCCGGGGGAAGTACTCCATCTGCCTCCAACTCCGCGTCCGGTCTGGATCAGGACACCACTCGGCCTCTGGCTCGCACGGCTCCCCCACCACTCTTCGCACCCCTCAGGCGGGTCGAGCTCGAGCGACGGCTCATCCGACAGCGGACATGGGCAGCTCAACCCGCCCAGTGGGGGGATGGACAAGGGTGCTGTGGCCGGTGCAGTGGTGGGGTCGTTGGTAGCGGTTGCGCTGGTCGGCGCGGCGGGCGTGGTGGTGTATCGGCAATACCGCTTGCGCAAACGCCACCAACGTGCGTGGGCGTTGGGTGCCTACTCGTATGTCGCGGAGCAGAAGCCTCCTCCGGATATGGATGGCGATGCGGACGATGGTGCGTTGATGGGGAACGAGAGCGATGGAAGGGCTGGAGCAACGACCCACGCCAGCCCGTTTTTGTTCGCGTCCAAGGCCGGCATGGCGGGGCTTGGCATTGGTACTGGTGCTGCTGGTGGAGCAAGAGGAAAACGAAGAGAGAGGGTACGCTCCGCTGTTGGACCAGCCCTACTTGGTCTCTTCGTCCACCACGACCCACACCCCGTCCTCCTCCTCTGCCTCTCCCTCCTCGTCACCACGGGGCTCTGCACACGACCGCCCGCTTCCTCCGGTGCCCGATGGGCGGTACGATCCGCCCCCCGCTCCTCTCCTCTCCTCGCCGCGCGACCGCGATGCTGCGCACCCGCATGCACGCCGCGACGGAGCGTTTGGTGCGGCTGCGCTGGCTTCGGTCGCGGGAACGGCTGCGCGGCCGCGCGCGATCAGCAAGATGCGAGGGCGCTTGCGTGGTGGCAGCCGTACGTACGGCGTGGGCGTGGGAGCGCGTCGGCGGAGCGATATGCTGGCGGATGAGGACGACGACGTGGACGAAGATCCGTTCCTCGACAGCGTGCTCGAGGGGCAAAACGACGCTGAAGGCGCTTTTTACCGCCCCTTCCCCACTCCCTCGACGGGTCCCATTCCCAGTCGCATTCCCACTCGCATTCCCACTCCCATTCCAACTCCCAGTCCCAGTCCCAGTCCCACTCTCACTCCCACTCCCACTCCCACTCCAACTCCCATTCCCATTCGCACGACAAGCCCCACGATGGCCAGCACGACGCGGATGCAGACGCGGACGAGGGCGAGGGCGACGGTGAGCACTCCTCCGCCGCCTCGCACGGCTACCGTCCCCTGTCGTCCGACGCTGGCCTGCACAGCAACTCGTCCCCACCGCCTCCGCCCCCTCGTCCTGGGCTTTGCGCCGATCGCGACGCCCGATGAGCCCAGTCGACGCACCTCGATGCTTCGTTCCGGTAGCACGTGGTGGCACCGCCTCAAATCCGATCCTACCCCATTACCCTTACCCGGCACCTCGGCCGCGCTGGGCGCACCTCTCGCCTCTTCCTCCTCTTCCTCCGCTGGCGGCGCGTACGGTAGCGCTTTCCCTCCCGGTGGTGCATACGGTGGCGATGGTGGCGCATTGGGTGGCGGAGGTGCATGGGGTCGCGCAGCCCCCTCTAGCCCCGACAAGGATGACAGTCGACGTCGTCCCCACGGACGGTCGCGGTACGTGCCCACGCCGTCGGCCGCGACGCCCATTCGTGATCCAGCGCCCCCCTCGGCCTTGTGGGCCGCGCCGTCTCCGCCGTCGGGGTCAGTGCCACTGCCTGCACCTGCACCGCGCAGTCTCGGGCGTCTCGAGCACCTTGGACTTTGGCTCGATCGGGGAACCGGTAGCGGAAGAAGAAGGTGAATGGGTGGACGAACCTGTGGTTTCAGCTTCTCTTCCACTTGTTTCTCCACCGCGTTCGCCCCTCCTGGGGCCTAGTGCTTCCTTGCGGCTGCATCCTCGTCCGCGCCGATCCGGGGGCGAAGGGAGCATCGCCACTGCTGGGACCGCTTCGAGTTCGGCATTGGAACGGATGGGGACGATGGACGTGGCCTATCGCATGCCATCTCGTTCCTCACGTTCTACTCGTTCCTCCCGCTCGTCGCGATCTTACCCCTCCTCTCGCTCCTCTCGCTCCGCCCGCTCCGCTGCTTGGGGAGCGCACGGACCGATGCCAACGTCCCATCGGTGGATGCCAAACCAAGGGGTTCCTCCGCCAAGTCCTTCGTCCTACTCGGCCTCCTTGGCCCGTACTTCTTCCCAGTCCCAGGCGCGCGCCAGACTCAGTCGGAACGCCTCGCGATCACTGGGCCTGCCCCCAGGCCCGGCTGGGCGAGCGGCAGGTACAGGACCAAGACCCGAGCCATCGGATCCCTTTGTCGACCCGATCCAAGCCGACCAACATAACCTCAACCTCAACCCCATCAACCTCAGCCACAACGACGAATACGAGGACGAGGACCCATATGCGGAAGCGACGTATCGGTACGACCTTGGTGACGACGGTGGGACCACGAAGGTGAAGGTGGTCGCGTGGACCGTACACGCGCGGCGCGGGAAGGGGAAATGCTACCGGGACCGGTGTCATCCGTCCCGGCCCGCCGATCCAAGCGGGGACAACAACGTACAACGCCCCGGACCAGCGCTAGTGCCAGTGGGAGTGGAAGGAGAAAAGGTACCGGTTCAAGCCGAGCACACCATCTTCATCATCACCATCATGCCCAGCCGGCTGCGACGTTGGTCCCGCGGCCCAAGTTGTTTGTGGCTAACGCCGACTAATTTGTCCCCCCCCCCGCCCCAAGTACTAAGCACCAAGCACGAAGAACGAAAGGCCAAGGCCGAACAAGGTCAGGGAAAGGAAGAGCGGATGCATTGCAAGTGCGTGTATACTACAGCAAGGAAACAAGAAAGGAACCGATGGAGGGAAGAGGGGTCAATGGACATATGCATATGCTGTACTGTGGTCATGTCGAAGTTCGTGGTTGGTGGGACTGGATGGGACTGGATAGGATGAGATGAGATGGGATGGGATGGGATAGTAGGAAATGGGGATCGAGGGGGTTGTCGTGCGTGGATTGAGCGACGAAACTGACCTACCGGAGAGCAGACGACAAACTTCGCTTCCTTTTCCTTTGCTTGGCTGGTGAGCATGGCTAAGTAAGACGTAGATTGCCTTTTCTACTTTCTAGTAGTACATTCGGACACATGGGAGTTAGATAACGTTTTGTGTTCTCCTACGTTCACCTCCTGTCTCCTGTCTCCCTTTGTTGTCCTGCTTTACTATACCTTGCGATGAGGGCACAACCCACCGCCCCGCATCCCTACCAACGACACACGAAATCGATCGACCCCACGTCGCGAGGGGAATATAAGAGTGAGGAAGCGGGGGGGGGGGGGGTTAGAACCTACTTGACCTTCCTCGCGGTGGCGCGGTTGGTCGCGGCAGATTTAGCACGCGCTTCAGAGCGTTTGTGCTGTGCCTCAATCCCAATCCCGACAAACACCACTGCTGCGCCGCCGAACCATTGGAGCAGCGTGAGCCGGTGACCGTACCACACCACGCTCAGCAACATCGTAAACAACTTGCGCGTCACCGTGAGGCTGACCAAGGTGAGACTGCCAAACCGATGCAGCGTCTCAAAGATCGCCACTTGACCCAGCGACCCGGCCAACGCGTACCCCACCACGTCCCGCCCAATGTCGCGGTGATCCCGGACAAACTGGAGCGCTACACCCATCTCGGAACTTGCCAGTCCGCTCGTCAGCGTCGCCCGTATCGACGACCATGACAATAACGACAAGGACGATGATGATGATGATAGTGATGGTGAGGACAGAGCGGCAGTGGCGGCCGTTAGGACCGCGCGCGGCGACGGGAGCAAGAGCGTGACAAGTTGCAATGCGGCACCAATGGCGTTCATCACCAACATCATCTGTGGACCCGACACGGCGTAGCGCGCAAACACTTCGTCCTGCGTCGAGTTGGTCACGCCGTCAATGGCCAAATTCGCCAGCAAACAGACCAGTCCCACCACCGAGCTGCTTGGGACCTTACCGCCCGACCCAGCCGCCGACGCCGAGGACGCCCGCTTGGGCGGCGCACCGAGCATGAACAGACAATCCCACTCGTCACCAGGCCCACTACCACGTACTTGGACGGCGCAAACCGACGGCGGTAGAGTAGCACGTTCATCAGCATCACCGGAACCAACTTGCAACTCTTGGCCAGCGTCAGCATCGGGTAGGACACGCCCCATGCCAACGCACCAAATGCAAGTTGGCTCGCGACCGACTGCAACAGGCTGATGGCGAGGTAGCGCACCAGCAGCGGTGGCAAGCCACGGCGACGTGTTTTTGCGCGTCGTCGTCGAGCGACTTGGCGGTGCTGGCGCTGTTGCTGTTGTTGGTGCTGGTGCCGGGGGAGGGTTTGAGTGCGTCGGCTGCGCCCTGGTGGGTGAGGGCGGAGAGGCCCAAGATGCGCAGGACGCGGCGGGAGCGGGAGGCGGGCGGTGGGGAGGGGAGCGCGGGCGGGAAGAGGAGGAGGTAGACGGCGGCGAACAGGGCGCTGGCCACGCACTGGATGGCATTGAGAAAGAGCGGGTGGGGAAGCGCGCTGTGACGGCGGGGTCGGTGTAGGTGGGGTAGCGGTAGGTGCCGATGCGTTCCTGGAGAAGACCCCAGGCGAGAAAGAAGGTGTAGATTGCGCCGGCACACACGCCCAGCGCAGCGAGCGACATGGCGGCGACAGCACCCGAGGCGGCGGGGGGGCGAAAGGCAGATGGGGGGGGGGTGGTGGTGGTGGTGGTGGTGGTGCTGGCACGTGGGGCGAGGGGGGGCGAGGGGCGGCGGAAGAAAACAAGTGGTGGAAAAGGGAGGTGATCTGCCACACACGCGGGAATCCACTTGCCTCGGATGTGACACCGTGTGGCGCTGGTGGTGGTGGTGCAATGTTCATGTTGCACTGCCCACGCTTGCCCTTAATTCGGAGCAGTCGTAATCGTCGTAGTAATCGTCGCCCTGTCGTAGCCGCGCAAGAACCATCGTCTGTCGCAACCAAACCTTGCCTGCTGCTGGCGGTGCTCCCAGCCCTCGCCAGGTTCTGAACAACCAGCCGATTGCCTCCTCCACCACCACCACCACCAGGACCTCCCTCCTGCCCATCCGCCCCCCCGCCGCCTGCGCCCACCATGAGCAGCAGCAGCAGCACCGCGTCCGCGGCGTGGCTAGCACAGCTGGGTGCGCCCACAATGTTTACCGATGGCCGCGGGTGGATGCGCTGGGCACGTTGGCCCAAGCGCACCTGGACCCTGCGCCTGCACTCAGTGCGCCCGTGCCCGATGGCCCCACCGGCGGAGCGGGTGCCGGAGGCCTGGCTCGCCTCGCCTGCCCCCCCCCCACAGGCCGCGTGGCAGGGCAGTTCCGTGCGCTGGCCGCGACGGCGCGAGGGGAGATTGAGCGCTTGGCGCAGCGTGCGACCATCACAACGCCCATGA
The DNA here is from genome assembly GCA_003971905.1 of Moniliella sp. 'wahieum'. Classification (NCBI taxonomy): domain Eukaryota; kingdom Fungi; phylum Basidiomycota; class Moniliellomycetes; order Moniliellales; family Moniliellaceae; genus Moniliella; species Moniliella sp. 'wahieum'. The sequence goes on along the minus strand of RSEE01000128.1, from coordinate 54,546 downwards.
CGACGCCCAGGACGACGCCCGGGACGTCCGCTGAACCTCCCGGATGGCAGCACGCTGGTGGCCAGTTGGAGTGTGGCATGTGCGTCTGGCTGCGCTGATTCGGCTGCGGTCGCCGTCGCTGATTGTGACGGAGGATCATCATCTGTGGTCGGTGCTATGGCGCGTGGCGCTGCCTGCTGGGACCGAACTGATGCGGCCGGAAAGGAATCGTCGTATGCATTGGCCGCGTCGCCGTTGGTTCCCTTTTCGCTAGGGTGTTGCATGCGCGCTGTCCCCGCTTTGCTGGGACTTGCTCTCAAAGCGCTTGTGCGTGTGGCCGACCTGCACCGCTGGACGCTGGAGCAAGCGAATCGTGTGTCGCAAGACGCCGATCCTACCCTCACTCCCCCACTCCTCCCATCCCCACCAACACCAACACCAACCCAACACCAGCCCCGAATCCGAATCCGAATCCGGCACGGCGACGACGACGACTGCCAAGCCAGACGGAGGCCGCGAGGGCGAGGAGGGTGCGTGCCACGGGTCGGATCGAGCGCAGCGGTTGCGGTTAGTATTGGTGGGGTTGTTGTTGGAAAGCCGGGATCCGCGTGCGGCGCTGGCCATGTGGACGAGACGGTGCAAGGGCCGGCAGCAAAGGGACGAAGGACGGGTGGTTGTGTGTGTCTAGCGGCGCGGATGTACATTGTGCTAGGTCTGGTGGGGCAGGCAGAACAGCTCTGTCTCCAAGCCCGACATGTACTCCAGCACCAAGAACAAGAACAAGAAGAAAAAGAAAAAGAGAAAAGCAGTCCCCCTTCCCCTCCCCCTCCCATCTCCATCCTCGGCCCGCAGACAGCCCACCCACTCCCCCATCCGCGCACGGCGTCTCCTTCGCCTTCCGCGCGTGTGGATGCGACGCATGCGTTGGTCCTTATCGCACGGGGCGATGCGGCGGGCGGCGCAGTTTACTCACGAGCGTACGTCGCGTCCTGTCCAGCACCGAGACCGGGACCGACGTCGACAGCCAAGCGGAACAAAGGGGCGTGGCAGCCAACGCCAGTACGTCTGCCTTCCTCCTCGGTCACCTCGATGGCAGCGGCGGAAGCATGGCAATTGTTTGTCTGATGTCTCGTCTGCACCATCGCTCGCACCATCGTTTGCACCATCCGTTTCAGCGGAGCGGAAGACGAGTGCCGTTGCACCATCCGTTTTCAGCGGAGCGGGAACCGGACTTGTCGCCCCCGGCGCGTGCCACGGCCGCGCAACGGCACTCGTCTTCAATGCGGCGACTTATGCCGAGCTGGCGGCGGACGATGCGGGCGAGGCGAAGCGCACGCTGCTGCACACGGTGGTGGCCCATCGGCGGATGGAGCGCGAGTCAGTGCGCACAAGCTGCAGTAACCGAATGAGCTACGAGACGAGATGTTGAGAATCGGAGAGGTATGGCCTAAGGTCGAATAGAAACGAAAGAGGTAACATTAAACGTCGATAGTCGATTTGATCAGAGGCGTATTTCAATCGGACCTACGCGCAAGGAAGAGGCAATCCCAATCCCCAATCGGTACGACCATTCGTTTGTTCCTCCAGCTATCCCCCCTCTCGAGGCAGTATCGCCACTACGTGTGCCCCACATGTCGCTCGCCCGCTCGCGCGAAGCGTACAAGCAAACGTGCCTTGCGGCGCTAGAGAGCGGGACGACAATGGGACCGGCGGCGCCGGAACTGAACCTGTCAGCTACGGACGCGACGCACCTGCAAGCCGAAGCGCGGCGCGCGTACCATGCCAAGGTCCAGCGCGACGACAAGCGCGCTACCGTGCCGCGTTGCAGCACGCCTCGTTTGAACCCTTCGCCTCTCACGCACACACCCGTCTGCGCCAGTTCCAACACGACTGGGGCCAGTACGTGGGCGTGACGCGCTGGTTGGGCAGCGTGCGGGTCTTGTTCCTGCTCCAACTAGGCCAGGGTAAGGGTAAGGGTAAGGTAAGGGTAAGGGTAAGGGTAAGGCCAGGACAGAGCAAAGGGTTTACCTGTCGGTGGCAAGTGGACGATGCGGTGCTGATCGAGTCGGGTCCAGAAGGGGGGGCAAGCTGCGGTGGAACTGTTGGTCGGCATTGGTTGGTTCCTCATGCCCTCTCCTTCGACTCAGACCAGACACGTCACCACGATCCCGATCCCGATCCCGAGCCTGATCCCAATGCGAGCCCGAGGCAAACCCGACCCCGACTCGCCGAACCAAGCAAGCCAGGTCCGCATCTGGTCGGTGCGAGCGGACGTGGACAACGGGTACCTACGTTCGCTGCTCGCCCACATTCCTGCCAGCTATGTGCCGCGTGCGTACCGCGTGGTGGACATGGACCTTGGTGTGCGCGAGGCAGGCGAGGCGGGCGAAGCGGCGCAGCGAGCGAGGAAGGCCGAGCCGATGGGCCCAACGGTGCTGTCCTGCGTCTTCCGGCCGGCCAGCGTGGGTGTCGTTCGAGCCGAGCAGGCTGGGCGGGAGCGGGACGAGCGCTCCGGGTGGTGGTGGTGGTGTGCGCGCTGTGGCGGTGGCTGTGCTGGTGGCGACGATGATCGATGAGGCTGCTGCGCAGCGCCGGAACGATCAAAAGCCCGTCTTGGGATCGACTTTGCGGCAGACAAACCACACGAATCGGATGGGGCAGTCAGTACCTGCTATATGCCACACCCACATAGGACGCACCACCACAGCACCACTCCCCATCCCTGCTCCGCCCGCACCAGTAGGGTTGCTGCTAGGGTTGGTATTCCAGTCCCCCCCCCATCGATCGACGATCGCCCATCCCTAGTCCCTGCCAGCCGCGCTTCCCGTCCGCACCTCCACCTCCATCCCACCTCGCTCCGCCGCGCTCATGTCCATCGAGCCCAAGCCCGACTACGCCCCCACCGCCGCCGACCAGGCCGCCGAGGCCGAGACGATGCTGGCTGTCGTGCGAGCGTTTGAGGCCTACCTGTCCTACTCGGTACGCCTCGCTTCTCGGGCACTCTTGCGTCGGCGGGTTATGACATGTTCTTCTCACGCTAACACTTGCTTGCTATTTGGCTGTTTGCTTTGGTTTTCTTCTTTTGTACTTCCTGAACCATGGGTCGCCACCGGGGTCAGTTGGGAGGTAACGCCGTGCGTCGTCGTGCCTTTCTTGCGCTGCGCCGGGAGCACCAAACTTTGCTAGGGCGCGTGGGCGGTGCGGTGCGTTGCCCGAAGGCACCGATCCTGAGCTGGTGCCGGTCGAACGGCGTGTTGGCCCGGTTGAAGGAGATGGACGATCGCATCCGACGCAATGCCGATGTGACCAGCTTGATTGCCTCCCAAGCGCGCGGGTTTTTGGGCTTGATGACTGATCCCACCGATGCTCCGGACGCTTCGCACCTGCATGGCCATGCTCATGGCCATGAGCAGGGTAGCATGGCCACTCACATGGGCATGACCACTCCCATGCGCATGGTGAGCATGGTCATTCGCATCAGCATGATCACTCCCATGGGCATGATCACTCGCATGAGCATGATCACTCGCATGAGCATGATCACTCGCACGGCCATGGCCATGCCCATGGCCTGCCCATTCGCCTTCTTCGGAGGAGTTTGATGCCGGTCCTCTAACCGGGGGCGAAGAGGTGGGCAAGGTGATCAGTACGCTGAAGCAGTTCGTGCGGGACTGGAGTAGCGAAGGCGCGAGTGAACGAAAAGGAGCGTACGAGCCGGTACTGGACGCTCTGGATCGGTACTTTCCGGATCCGCGGGTGGGGGGACGTGGGCCCTCTGGACGAGTGAACGTGTTTAGTCCCCGGCGCAGGTCTTGGACGGTTGGCATATGAGATTGCAGCGCGTGGGTATGCGAGTCAAGGAAACGAATTTATTTTACATGTTGCTAGCATCGCATTTGGTGCTCAACGTTGCTTCGGAACCACACTTGTTTACCCTCTACACCGTTTGTGCATTCCGCTAACAATTGGCCCTCGGCCAAGGACATGCTCCGGCCCATTCGCGTGCCCGACGTCGCCCCCGCCGAACAGTTGCCTCCCGACGCCCAGTTCAGCATGGTTGCTGGTGAGGTACGTTGACCCCCGCTTCTCCTTTCGCACGCCCCAGGGTGGAACGTCAAGGCGGACGAGGCAGGAGTGGAGGTGGAGATGTCGATGACGATGACGATGACGATGACGATGACGATAACGATGCTGACGATGATGTTGTTGTTGTTGCTGACTTGGCGCGCTGTACGGTGCACTGCAGTTTGTCGAAGTGTACACCAAACCGGACGAAGCGGGTCAATGGGATGCCGTGACGACCGTCTACTTTCTCGACACGGCAACCAACGTGATCCGGTACCTAGAGACGATCAAACAAGCGCTACGTGTGGGCGGGGTATGGATCAACGTCGGCCCGCTCCTGTGCACAGACCGCCATCAACGCTACCGTTGACGTCGGACGCGCACGACCCTGCCCAAGCTGCCGGCGGAGTGGAGTTGATGCTGGACGAAGTAATGGACTTGCTCCCGGCACTCGGATTCGAATTGCTCGAACAACGCCGCTTGCCACCACAAACTTACACCGGCCCAGGACAAAGTAGAACTTTGCTCCAGTACGAGTACGAACCTCACATGTGGATCGCACGAAAGTGCGCGACGTACAGCCAGCATCGCTGGCTTAAGCCTAAGCATAAAATGCCTAAAAGCCTAAAAGCCTACCCCCTCCATCTTCCCGTGCAACTGCCATCACGGCCACTACCACTGCCACTGCCGCTGCCACTGCCACTGCACCGGCGCGAAATTTAGTGGCCAACGAAATCCCAGGCAGCAGCGCAACCCCAAGCTGTCCTTGAACCCCGCCACTGCATGCATGCCAGCACTCACCGCGCCGAGGGGAGTCGGTAGATCGTTAGGTAGATGCGGAGGCGGAGGGGGCGGTAGATGTGGGTGCTTGGTGTATCCCAAAGTGTGCCCGGGGAGGGAGGAGGTGCATGCAACGGAACTGGGACGGGATTGTACGGTACGACTGTTCTTTGGGAAGGCAGCCGGGTCATTACCACTGCCACCCAGTACCACCTTCTCCCAACGTCCCATGTACCACGGCCAGACGGTGGCGCACGAAGCGAGCGCAAACCTTGGCTCAAAGAGGGGTGAGTATATACGATGCACCTCTGTTCTCTCTGCGCGTCCTTTTTCCTCCCTTCCTTCCTGCCATCCTTTCACTCTCGCATAAGTCTACCAAAGTCCCAAAGTCCCCACGTCCCTCAATCCACATTCTAGATACATGCGGGATAGGGACTGAATCTCACAGAGACGCAGACACAAAAATCTAGGCAGCAGTCGAAGGCGGCGATGGATAGTAGGGGTGTACTGCATGTGATGAGTTGAATGGATGAAAAATAGCCAAACCGTGCGTGCATCGCCTCGCCTCGTCTCGCCTCGCGTCCGAGTCGTCTCACCCCTACCACGAGCAAGGGGGAGCGCAGCATGACGGGTACCACCCCTCCAGGTGAGGCGAGTCGTCCCAGAGAGGGGACCGGGGGGGTGTACCGCCCCGAAGAGAGGACCATGATGCGTTATGTACCAGGTTACTTTGCCTTGGACGGCAGCGAGAGAGTATCTCTGCGAGCGCGGAACGCGTCGCCAAGGGCGATGCGGCGCCTGGACTCGATCCACTCGATGGCCTCGGGGTAAGTATAGGGCGCGACGCGGCGCTTGGTAGAGCCAATGGCAAACGTAAAGTAAAACGTGTTGGACCTAGTGCGGACGCCTGTGACCATATCCACAATTTCCACCCACACCGCCACGGCCGCCCGGACAGGCTGGTCCGTGACGCCGTCGCGTTGGTCTTTGCGCTGGGAAGTGTAGGTGATGGAGGAGGAGAGGTTGAGCCGAGCCAATAGGCACGGGTGTGTGGAAGATGAGCGTGTCGAGAGAGGAAGGTGACGTAGGCATTTGCGAACATGGCCGCGTTCATCCATGCCAACTCGTACGCAAACCGGATCAGAGTCCCACCAAGGTGAACAGGTGAAAGTTGCTCGATTGGGGATGAATGTGGTGCACGCTAGAGATGGTGGTGGTGGAGATATCCACCACCTGCTCCGTTTCAGGCCCATGACTCGGTTCGTACGCGCTCGTGGGCGGGCCTAACGACCACCCGCACTGGCCAAAGTATGCGCCATGGACGCTTGCAGCGAATCGCGGTCGCGCAAAAACTCAGCGTGCAGTACCTGTGCTTCTTCCTGCGTCGGCGGCTGCCGTTCCAACGACCGCTTCGATAACGCCATCTTGCGCTCCTTGTGCGCCCGCCCCGCGCCGACAATTGTTTTTTCCGCGGGCGTGTTCAAGGCCAAGGGTGCAACACGCTGCGCACGTTGGGTCAACGCGTTACGCGAGGCCATGGTGAAACTAACGGAAGGCAAAGGCAAAAGGCAAAAGGCAAAAGGCAAAAGGCAAAGGCAAAAGGCAAAAGGCAAAGGCAAAAGGCAAAGGCAAAGGCAAAAGGCAAAAGGCAAAGGCAAAAGGCAAAAGGCAAAAGGCAAAGGCAAAAGGCAAAAGGCAAAGGCAAAGGCAAAAGGCAAAAGGCAAAAGGCAAAAGGCAAAAGGCAAAAGGCAAAAGGCAAAAGGCAAAAGGCAAAAGGCAAAAGGCAAAAGGCAAAAGGCAAAGGCAAAAGGCAAAAGGCAAAAGGCAAAAGGCAAAAGGCAAAAGGCAAAAAAGGCAAGGGAATGGGAAACATAGGTCAGCAATCCGTCCTCATGCCAAGAACACACACCTTAGTTTTCCTTTTGTCCACCCCAATCAAATATCCACAAAAAACAAAGGAGAAGGAAGCCCAACAACGTACATGCCCGTCATGATGATTTCGCGCTGACCCTCGGCGTGATTTCCTCAATGGCCGTCAAGACTTCCATCGAGGAGGACCCAACGTAGATGGTGATACCAATCAGGTGGTAATTGCACTGCGGGCAACGGCCGCAACAGTTCCAACCGATCCACCGAGGCCGTGACGGTAACACGGGGGACCCTTGATCTTGGTTGGAAGGCAAGCGGCCCATAGCATGGAGATAACTCACCGCGGCCGCCATGCCATCCAAATCTTCCCAGATCTTACCAGGCGGATCAGGCCCGAGGTGGCAATGTAGTCTTCCACCAACTTGCTCGACTCGGTAAAGTTGAGCTGCAGCTCGACCAAGGAATCCGCCATCTTTTTCGGCGTCAGGGGCAACGCTTCAAATGCCTCGACGGCGGCGCGCAGCTCGGCCTGGCCCGTCTCGGACGGCAGGCCCATCCGACGCCGTTCCTCCGCCCACGTGTGCATCGGCGCCATCCGCGTCGGAATCGGGATGGGCGCCGCGCCTTGCCGCACTTGGTGCAGCAGTTGGTTGAGCGCCAACGCGTCCTCCCCAAACTCGTCGCCGGTCATCTTGGTGCGGCCGGGGTGGGCGACAAGGGCGGGGGCGCCTCGAGCACGCGCGACGAGCCACTCAGCGTACGCACGAGCGTGCCGGTGGGGCAGGGGCGGCGGCCACGCTCGGCCCGCCGAGCAGGACGGAGCGGCGGACACTGGCACCGGCACCGTTGCGCGGGCCAAGGCCAAGACGGGAAGAAAGACGCGCCGGGGGGCGAGACGAAGGGGCCGGAGGAGAACAGACATGGCAGCCAGTGGTGGCAGAAGGAAGGAGGAGGAGGGAAGGGCGACAGGGAACAGGAGACAGGCACCGGTGGGGGCTGCCAGGTGCCAGTTACGACGTGCGATCTGCGATGCCCCCATCGATACGATATCGAAGCACCCCAGCAGCCTCTTGCTCGCCCCAAGGCAAGCGCAGACCCAGCGGGTGCTCAACGGAGGACTCGACTGCGTAGGACTGAACTTGGAAAAATATCACACTGGCGACGCAGCCACGCGGCGGGAGACTGGGCTGGTGCGGAGGTCGGAGGACACACGCCCCCTGCTGGCTGGTCCAAACTTTGGAGGGGCCGCACGGGGGCACACTCGCGCGCGGCCGCCCCAGCCGCCTCCTCCGGTCCTCCTACCTCGGTCTGAGGCCGCAGTGCGAGTGAGTGCCCCGCGCTCAACCTCAACCTCAACCTCAACCTCACTCTCAACGCTGAGTTAGTCCTCCACGCACTTGGCCTGCTCAGCACCACTCAGTCAGTACTCAGCACGCTGACCGCACGAGCCACACCGGCTGCGCCTCGGGTCACCGGCCATCTCGACCATCGATCCTCGTCATTTCTGTGTATCTTTCCTGCATTGCTTCTGTGCTCCGTCTGGGCCAGATTGGTCATCTGGATCGGACGGCGGCTGGGCCACGCACGGATGGGCGTAACCCAACCCATCCAGCGGGCGGAAGTGCTGATTCCGACGTGACCACTTCAGGCTACCGCTCCGACTGCAAGGGGCGCGCGCGCCACAGTAGGGTTGGGGTGCGGGCACAGCGCCTGTGTGGGCGGGATGCGCCACGCCGGCCGCCCAAGCGCATCCATCCGCCCCTCGGCCGCCTCCCCTCCGCCCCGCCCCTCTGCCTCCCCACCACCCGCACCCCGCGCCATGGCCACGCCCGCCCCCGCCCCCGCGGCCGCCGCCCCCACACAAGCAGCCCCCGCCACACCCCACCCGCACCCACACGCCCCCGCCCCCGCCCCCGCCCTCCAGCTCACGCCCTCCGCCGTCAGCGACGGCGTCCACGTCATCGACGGCCCCCATGGCCGCATCCTGTGCATTGCCGATGTGCGTGGTGCGTACTCCCCCCCCCCCCCCCCCCCTGCCCCCTGTCCTCCGCCACACTCGCTGACCGCGCCCCGTGCCGTCCGACGCAGGCAAGCTCGCGCTCCTCAACCACTCGCGGCCGAGACCCGGCCGACGCAGTGATCCACACGGGCGACTTTGCGTTCTACGAGCAGTCGAGCCTCGAGCGCATCTCGGACCGCACCCTGCGCCACCTCATCCAGTACTCGCCCCTTGTGCCCGAGCACGAGCGCTCCCGTCTGCTGTCGCTCGAGGGCGGCTCGGGTCCCGTGGCCAACGCCGCGCTGCGCACCGCCGTCGCCCACCAGGCACCGCCCAGCTTCTCTCCGAGTTCCCCCAATTGCTCTCGGGCCAGCTGACGCTGCAGGTGCCCGTGTTCACCGTCTGGGGCGCCTGTGAAGACGTCGAGGTCCTCGAGAAGTTCCGCACGGGCGAGTACAGCGTGCACAATCTCCATGTCCTCGACGAGGCTACGACACGAGCAATCGAGGTGGGTGGCGTGCGCTTGCGCTTGCTCGGCCTGGGCGGAACGGTGGTGATGCACAAGTTGTTTGACAATGGACTGGGCAACGCGACGATTGCCGGGGGTCAAGGAACGATGTGGACAACGTTGTTGCAGATTGGCGAGCTGATCGATACCCACAAAAAGTGTACGATGCGTCCGAGACGCGCTTGCTCTTGACCCATGTCGCGCCAGGGCGGGAAGGCTTGTTGGCGCTGCTGGCCATTGCGCTGCGTGCCGACCTGACCATCTCGGCCGGCTTGCACTTCCGCTACGCTGTATCCTACAATGAGTTCAACGTCCAGCACGACCCGGAAAACTTTCGTGCCAAGCTCATCGCTTCCCGCAACGCCTTTTACGAGGTATGGGACACGGTCAAGACCAAGGTGGAAGAAGTGATTGACGATCACCAACGTGTGCTCCTCCGCAACGCGTTGGCCGTCATCAACCGCATTCCTGCTGGACCCACCCCGTCCCAAGCAGGCGGCGGCGCGGCCTCCCACCCCTCGGCTGCCGAAGAGGCAACCTGGAAAACATTTGGAACTGGAACTTGCCCGATGCCGCCACGGCTCCCTCACCCTCGACATTCACCAAGGCCGTATCTCAGCCACTACCAAGTCGCAAGGATTCAACTTTGCCTACCGCCGCGCGGGCCATGCGGCTCCTTCCAAGCTCCCAGCTCCCGCCCCAGCTCCCGCTCTCGCCCCTGCTCCCGCTTCGGCACCAGCTCCAGCGTCAGGTCCAGCTCCGAACCAGACCACACCCGCCGCCGCCGCCACAGCAGCAGCAGCAGCACCCGCCCCCGCTTCCGCTTCCGCTCTCAAACCCGCTTCGCTCCCGCCTGCCCCGGCCAGTCTTCCGAAACAACCCCCCCCCCACGCGCGGCCCTGCGCCGTGGGAACGTACCGCCCTTGCTGCGTCCGCCGGGCCCGGTGCCGGTGCCGGCGTCGGTCCGGCACGTCGCCGGCCCAGGCCAGCGGCGGACCTAGTGCCGCTGCTCGCGGTTCTGCTTCGGCGTCGGCGTCGGCGTCGGGGACTGGAGCTGGGACTGGGGGTGGGACTGGGGCTGGACAGAGTGGGGAACCAGTGTTGACGCTCCACATGGCCGGGTTGGGCAGTGCGTTGCCCGTGACGCCGTTGGCGATCCAAAGTTACTTCCCACCGGCTGGCCAAGCAGATTACCGACATTACCATCCCCACGCACAACCCGCGTGGGGGTAGTCGAGGTGGCGGTGGGGGAGACACGGACTCGGATGCTCGCGGTGCTGGTGCTGGTGCGACTGGGGCGGGTGTTCAAAAAGGGTTTGCACACGTGACGTTTGCGTCGGAGGCGGCGGTGCAGGAAGCGTTGCAATTGGGTGCGACGAGGGCCGTGTTGACTACGCGCGAAGGTAGGACGTGTACGCCGACGTTGCAACGTGCTTTCCGGCCTAAACGCGATGGACGCACTGCCTCGTCCGACCAAGCTCGCGAGCGTAAGAAGCCTGATCATCCATCAACCAGCAACAACAACACAACAGCAACAGTAACAGTAACAGTAACAGTAACAGTAACAGTAACAGTAACAGTAACAGTAACAGCAATCCTACCGGTACGAAGAAAGAAGGGGGGAGCAAGAGGGACACGGACACCAAGAAGGAGGAGAGGAAGAAGACGGGATCAGTCGTTTCCGTCCAGGGTACCGATCCCGACACGGCCGATGAGCGTGACCGTCGTGCGCGCGGCAAGGGCAAGAAGAAGGGCGAGGACAAACGCGCGGGGCAGGACCCCCCTGGCAAAGGCAAGGACAGCTCCAAGGCGGCGGACACGGGCAAGGATACGGGCAAGGACTCGAGCAAAGACAAGAAAGCTGGCGAGGGCAAAAGTGCGCCCGTGGCAAGGAACCCAAGTCGGAACCCAAGGCGGAAACCAAGGTGGAGCCTACCCCCGAACCTACCTCGGAGACCAAGTCCGACGCCAACAATGCCCCCAAGTCCAAGCCCGAGGCCAAGCCCGAGGCCAAGCCCGAGGCCAAGCCCGAGGTGAAGCCGGAGGTGAAGCCCGAGCCAAGCCTGAGGTGAAGTCTGAGGTGAAGCCTGAGGTGAAGCCCGAGGTGAAACCTGAGACGAAGGTCGAACCCAAGGCCGAAGGCAAGAAGAGGAGAAGGAAACGGAAAAGCAAAAGGAGACCAAGGCCTCTCCTGTGCCCGAGAGCACGGTGACTGCCACGTCGAGCTAACGGTCGTCGTCGTCCGTCCTGCAGTGGTTGTAGCTTACCCCCCCCACGCTTCGCCTCGCACTTGCCCTTCCCACTTCCCACTTCCACTTCACACTTTCGCACTTCACTGGCTGCTTTGATTGATGGATGGGTGGATGGATAGATTGGTGGATGGGTAGATGGGTAGATGGGTAGATGGATAGATGGATAGATGGATAGATGGATAGATGGATAGATGGATATGATAGGATAGATGGATAGATGGATAGATGGATAGATGGATAGAATTCGTTCCCTTGTTAATCCCTCCTTCGTTCCCACCTGGTGATGGTGGTTTCGGGAGGGGGTTACGCCGTAGGATCGAAGAGATACAAGAATGGAAGCGCCCACATCCTGCTCGCTCGGGGCGCAGCCCACGTGTGTGGTGGGGGCGCTGGTGTTAGCACAGCAGCTCCTGGGCCGACATTTCACCCACTCGCAGCGCCCCGCGCCGCCTGCGGGAGCACCGGCACACTGCCCCCGTGCCCGCTGGGCGGAATGCCCCGCCCGCGTCCAGCTCGGCGCTCCCCCCCACCGCGCCGGTGGCCGTCGGCGTCGACTGCTCTGCCATCGCTGCTCTGCCGTCGCCCCAAGCCCTGCGCGCCGTCGCGATGAGCAGCGACGATGTGATTGACGCGCTGTTCAGCCACACGGTGGCCATTGCGCAATCGCTGCCGCCGCCGGCCGGGCCGATCCAGACGTCGTACGAGGAAAGCTGGCGCTGTACAGCCTCTACAAGCAAGCGACCGAGGGCGATGTCAGCGCGCCGCGGCCCCGGCTGCTCGACATGCTCGGGCGCGCCAAGTGGGATGCGTGGGCTGCGCGACGCGGCCTCCGTGCCCGCGACGCAAAGCAACTCTATGTCGAGGCTATGCTGCGCACCTTGCGCCGCTACCGCGATCGCCCCCAGGCCATGGCGTTGATTGAGGAGTTGGAGAACTTTTCGGACCAGATCGCGGAACAGGTCATGGACTCTACCTTGGTCACCACCGATGAGGACTATACCGACTCGGACGCTACCGGCGAAGGCAGCCAGTATGACGAGTACGACGATGAAGGAGGAGAGGAGGGGGAGGAGAGGAGGAGGAGGATTCCCCTTCCCCCTCCCATTCGCATTCGCATTCATATTCGCATTCGCAATCGCAATCGCAATCGCAATCCGACTCGCACCCGCGCGTCCCGTCCGGTGCTCCGGCGCGCTTCCCCCCGCAGCCAAGACCATGACGATGGCGAGGCGAGGCGACGAAGGAGGGGAGACGACCGGCGCGTCCGGATCGGCACCGCGCACAACTCGGCACCACCACCCAACCTCTAGCTCTACCTTGGCCTCCCCGCCCCCCTCGCTCTCAGGTAAGACGGAGGTGGCATGGCAGCCTTCCCCCCCCCCCCCACCTGCACTACCACCAGCACTACCACAACTACCACTAGCTTCGTCCTACCCGCTTCCGATGGGGTTCGCAGCGCCTCGGCCGGCCGGGTGCGAGTCGGTGACATCAGCATCCCGCGCCAGTGCTAGCGCCACCACCAAGCCGCACTACCCCGCTCGGACGTGCTGCTGCGCACCCCCTCCCACGCAGGAAGGAGGGACCGGGACGAGCTGGGTTCGTCCTCGACCCAGGTCCCGACCCAGCCACCGCACCCGCCACAACCACAAGTGCACCCGCACGCGCAGTCGCACGCCCAATCGCAGTGGCACCAGCCTGGGTCCGAAAGCGTCTGTCCCATGCCTGGTCTGGCCGCTACCCCCCCCCGCGGGGCCACAGAGCGCGTCAGGTCAAGCGGCCGGGCCCTTGGCGCATCCGACTGCGGGACTGTACCGTTCGGCGCGGCCCGGGGCGGGATCGTCAACCTACGCTGCTTCGTCGGTCGGAGGCCGGAGTAGCTCGGCGCTGGTTCGGCCCAGACAAGTACAAACGCAAGCATCCCACCCGCCGCACGCAAGGTGAGGCAGAACCTCGTCTACCTCGGATTTCCGATGTGGGATCGCACACCGGCTCGGTGAGGCTCGGGTCGACGCGCGCAGATGCGGTGGACGTGGCGCTGGAGGGGATCCAAGCGAGCTTGCTTGGGCTGCACGACCGCATGACGCGCGTGAGCAGCGCGCGGCTCTGGAGGGCCCAATGGGTACCGGGATGGGTACCGGGATGGGGGCGGGGATGGGGGCGGGGATGGGGGTCGGAGGGGGGGGCAGGGGTGGACTCCGTTCTGGTGGGTGGGAACGTCGGGAACAGCTGGCGCACTGGTCCCCCTACACCGCGCGCTGTGGAATGCCGCGCAAGATATGCGAGTTGTCCTGGGTCTGTCGCGCGACGGGGACGGAAGAGACTTGGGCATGGGCATGGGCATGGGCATGGGGGTGGACGCTACGCAGCCACACACGTCCACGCATACACCCACTGTCGGTCATGCGCTGGGGAACGTGCTGCTCTCTGCGCCGGTACGCATCGGGCTGGCGCTGGCGTACCTCGCGGCGCGCGTGGCGCTCGACACGCTCAGTGTCACACTCCTACTCACTGCGGTGCTGGTGCTGGTGCGGCGTGTGACGGGGAGGGGATCCGCTGCTACTGCTGCGCTTGTTGCGGCAGAGCGTACGGGTGCTGGCCCACGCTAGCAACAGCGCCGGCACGTCCAAGGCCCCCGTCCAGGCGTACCGCTAAGCCTAAAGGGACAGACAGCTAAGCCTCAGGCTCAGGCTCAGGCTCAGGCTGAAGGCTAAAGGCTTAAAGGGAAAGCGTAGGCAAGCTAGGAAGGTTCCCCGCCGCCAACACCTGTGCCCCGGAGCGAGCGGCGAGGCAGATCGGGTGCAGATGCAATTCAAGTCGGCTCTAGTAAAGTATGTGCACTACGACCAGACGATCCCAGGCGCGTGTAGTGCCACTGGGATCGCGACTGAACGGTAGAGAGAAGCGAGAAGCGACGCTTCGGCGTCGGCGCCGCCTGGGTCGTAGGAAGGCTAAGTATAATACGCGCATGTGGGACAAACGGGTCACATACTGCTCCCTTTGTAGCGAACTCGACATGGCAGACGGAGACGTCATATGTATGATCCCAGCCGAGCATGGCAGACCCCTCGAGAATCCTGGTTATCAACGCACGGACCTCGCGCACAGAAGATTGAAGCTCGAAGATGGCACATGCTGACTGCAATGCGAACTCCACTTGAAGAACCGCACGAACCAACCAGGGTCAGGAGTCGTTTTAACAGAAATCAGATCGGCAGAGACCATCTCGGTACCAGCAGCAAAGGAAGATGGGGTAGGGGTGGGACCACCCCTGGGTAGACGTCTGCCCAAACGCGAAAGGAAACGCTGGGAGAGTAATAGTAGTAGTAGGGCAAATGGGAAAATCTTTGACGATTGTAAGGTCCTAGAGGGTCCCGGCCCAAGGAGTGGGATGCAGTGCCACAGGGAGAAGAGAGGCCATGTGGCGGGGCAGAGAGCAAGTCCGTGCCCGCGCCCTGTATAGAAGAGAGTCACGTCACTAGTCACAGGGCAGAGGATGATCGATGATGATCGATGAGAATCGATACCTCTCCCTCTCGCGACCTCTCGTGACATGTGGCATTCGGACAAAAGTGTGGCCCAAGCGGAAGCAGTGCGGAATATCGAGACGATTAACGAGACCTTCTGTCCTGATGTAGTATGCCACGGGTATCGTGCTGGCCGCAAGGGACGTACGCGGACCATTATTGTCCTCTTCCTCGCAGAATGAGAGTCCAAAGGGTTACTACTAGTAGACTGTTTGCAGCGTCAAATACGCCTTCCTTCCCTCCAGTACATTATACATGGTAAGCGGAGTCGACCACAGGTAGTAGTACGGGTGCCCAGCACTGCCTTCGCCGGACAGCAGTCTTGGAGAATATTCTTACACGACGAACGTCGTGCGTACTGGTCTCCTGCGGATTGCCGTCGTCAGGCGCAGAGCATTGACTTGGAGGCGTCTCCGGGATACCAGGGTATAATACAGCGGCGGTACAATTGGTATCAAGCAGGGTGTGCTCGGTGGTGAGGGTTTGCCATTGCAAGGATCAAGAAGCCGCTGCCACTGTGTGGTGCGACCTTACAGTATGGCCTGCTCTTCCTTGCACTCGCCACACTTTTTGCTCGCTCTCCACTCATCTGTTGGCGGTCGGTGGTCCGATGCACTCGACACCAACGGGGAGAGTGTTGCGTGTGGGATAAATACTACCCCTGGCAACACCACCACATCCGCGTCTGGTCATCATGGTCGTGGATGTTTGCCCCTATCGGCAATAACTGAATGCGATTTGCACATCGTCGTGACGGTGCATATAATCCGATGACGGAGGGGGGTGTGGGGTTAAGGTTACGGCTGAGGATGCCAATGGTGGTGGTGTGGAGGAGCGGGCACGTGTTGGCCAGCAGCATGGACATGGGGTGCGCGTGAGGGTGGGGCCGCGGGGGGCGCACGAGGTGGGAGGCAGGCAGCAGGAGGCACATGCACCGCCAGCAGAGCGACCGCAGCACAGCGCCAGCTGCCCCGTGCATGGCCAGGGGGACTGGCGCCGTACAGGGGCGCACCACCTGCACTCGCTGGGCAGCGCAGGCATGGCGCCAGTGCCGCACGCGCTCGCCCTTCGGGGGCAGTGTGCGGCCATTTGCGGAGGCGAGACACGGGCAGTGCGAGGCGGTGCGAGGCAGTGTGGGGCAGTGCGAGCTAGGGCGAGCGCTTGGGTGGTGCGAGGCAGTGCTCCCCCTGCAGCAGAACAGAGCGCAAGCAACGAATGCGAGCGCATGCCATGTGCTCTGCCCACCCCCACCATCCTTACTCCACTCCACCCCACTCCGCGCCACACCACCACCCGCCCATCGCCCATGGTATATAACCCCCTCTCGGCGTCCCCTGCGCTTCTTCCGCCGCTCGTGTGCCCCCCGCGCCATGCAGCCCGCATACCACGCCGACAAGGACGAGTCCAAGGACGCCCTCACCGAAGGCTTCCTCCACCTTCCGCTGCCCTACCAGCTGGACCATGAGGCTGCCTTTGGCTCGATCGAGCGCGACATTCGCCACGAAATCGTCGATGGCCGCCTCAACGACCCCAACCTCGATCCCGCCTTGCTGCGCGAGGCGGACCGCGCGCTGACCAAGGGCGACCAGAAGGCCGAGATGCGGCTGGAGGATGTGATTGAAGACGATTCGATCTACCCAGAGGTCCGTGCCGCCGTCAGCAACCTTGATGACCCACCATGAAGGCCAACACCTTCCGCGCCTGGTTCATCGGCATGATTGCCTGCACCGTCCTCAGTGGCATCAACATGTACTTCTCCGCCCAGGTATGTTCTCTCTCTTCTCTCGCGTCACTCGCTTCTTTGTTGGATATTTTTTGTTTTGTTTTTCTAACCGTCCTCTCGCCCTCCTCTTCTTTAACCCCCCCCTCCCACACCATCTTACCCCACACCAACCCAGTGGCCTGTGATTACCTTCCCGTCGATCGCAGTGCAACTGTTTGCCTACCCCATCGGTGTAGCCATGGCCAAATTCCCTACCCGCAAACCTGGCCGCTGGCCGGCTGGTTCAACCCGGGTCCGTTAACATCAAGGAACACACCATGATCTCGGTGATGGCCACCGTCGGTGTCGGCACCGCCTACAGTACCGACATTTTCATCTCGCAGCACGCGTTTTATGGCCAGCACATGACGGCGGGGTACATGATCATGCTCACGCTGGCCACGCAGATGATTGGATTTTCCTACGCAGGATTTTGTCGCCAGATCCGTTTGGCCCGCGTCGATGATCTGGCCCATCAACCTGACCAACACGGCTTTCCTTACCTCGATGCACGAAAACAAAAAAGTGGGCAGTTTCCGTGGCTGGTCCCGGTTCAAGATGTTTACCGTAGGAGGTGTCACGCTGTTTCTGTGGCAAGTGGTGCCCTCCTACCTGTTTACGGTCTCTGTCTTTTCCTGGCCTACCTGGGCCGCACCCAAAAACAAGGGCGTCAACATTGTCTTTGGTGGTTCGGGGGGGATCGGGTTCAACATGATCTCGCTCGATTGGATGCAAGTGACCAGTGCCTTGGGTTCGCCCATGTATGTACCGTGGTTTGCGATTCTCAATACGATTGTGGGGTACGTGTTGATCATTGGGTTTGTGGCGCCCATCCTGTGGGCCACCAATGCGCGTTACACGGGATACCTCAGTTTCAGCAACAATGGTATCTACGACCGCTTTGGTCAGTCGTACTCGGTGGATTTTGTGGTGAATGAAAACTACGAGCTGGACCTCGACAAGTACATGTCCTACTCCAAGGAATACCTTAGCGCCGTACGTCGCCTCGCATGATCCCCCCTGCCCCCTCTTCCACCTTTTGGAAACCCAAAAACGGTCGGGTCGAAGTGTGGCTAGCCGTTGATGATCAGGACACCACTGACCCCTTTTTGTCGTATCCTGTGTGTGCAGACATTTATGATCAGCTATGGCGTTGGCTTTGGTGTCATCACTTCCACCCTGAGCCAAGTCGCCCTGTTTTACTGGGGCGACATTGTGCGGCAAGTCAAGCGGTCGTTGCATGAGGAACCCGACATCCACGCCCGCCTCATGTCACGGTACAAAGAAGTGCCGTACTGGTGGTATGGGGTACTGTTTTTGATTTCGTTTGGGATGGCAGTGTACCGTCCGTGTACGTGTACAAGACGCAATTGCCCATTGGATGTTGGTGGTGGCCTTGGTGATGAGTGCCGTGTACACCGTTCCCATTGGCATCATCACCGCCGTCACGTCCAACACGCCTGGGCTCAACGTGATTAGCGAATTGATTGTGGGCTATGCGCTCCCGGGCGACCGTGGCAATGATGATTTTCAAAACGTTTGGGTACATCACCATGGTGCAGTCCGTCACATTTCTCCAAGACCTGAAGCTGGGACATTACATGAAAGTGCCTCCTCGGGATATGTTCTGGGCCCAGATTGTCTCCACCATCTGGGCCTGCTTTGTCCAGGTGGGCGTGACTGCGTTCCTCTTCAAGTCGACCCACAACCTCTGTGGCGTTGACCCCAACCAGAAAATCAGTCCGGCCCACTTTACCTGTGCCTCACAGAAAACATTTTACTCAGGTTCGTCTCCCTTTTAACCCTCGGCCTTATTTTTCTTCTTTCTCTCCCTTTGAGAACCTTCACTGACTGGATCCCGCGTTTTGACCCCTGCAGCGAGCATCATCTGGGGCCTAATCGGCCCAGGGCGCACGTTTGCCGTGGGGGAAACCTACGGTGCACTGAACATCATGTTCATTGTGGGTGCCCTGATCCCGATCCCTACTTGGCTCTTGGCTAAAAGTACCCCAATTCGTGGGTGCGGTTCATCAACTGGCCCGTCTTCTTTGGTGCGACGGGCATGATGCCCCCCGCGACAGGGATCAACTTTACGTCGTGGTTCTTGGTCGGATGGTTTTTCCAGTACTTTTTGCGTCGGCATTACTTTGAGTTTTGGACCGATTACAATTACGTCTTGTCTGCTGGCTTTACCGCCGGTAGCTCCCTTATGTCGTTTTTGATTGACATTTGTCTCGAGTTGCCCAACACGAACAAGCTCGCGGTTGACAATGCGTTCAATGGCGAAAACCTCTGGTGGGGCAACCAAGTGGAAACCAATACGTTGCAGGGCGCGTTGGAGTTGGTCAACAAGCCCGTTCCCCCCTTGGTTTTGCCCCGGCACCCAATGGACTCTGGTTGCCCAACCCGATCCCGCCTTCGTCAGGGTCGAGCTAGGTGCACAATTCAAGCAACTGAAGTATATGTTCGTACGTTGATGGAATTCATTCCTTCGGATCGGTCTCCAACACGCGCTACTCCCGCACGGTTCTTCGTACACCAATTCAATTGGACCCCCTTCCCCTCCCCTCCCCCTCTCTCCTCTGATCTCTCTCTCTCGACGGTTCAAGCTTGTTGATGCTGGATCTTGCGGAGTTAGATTCAATGTCGTTCCTGATGATCCTTGTCCCAACACACGACCATTTCCATATTCTCCTTCCCTTCCGTCACACGCCACTCATTGTCCGTAGCTCCTCCAATTGTCTCTCTTGTTCCTCTTCCTTGGATCGTGTCTCGCTTGAAGCGTGAACGTCGAACCTTGACTTCTTCTCTCGGTCGCTCTGCTCGTTCGCCTCGATGCCCAATCTTTCTGGCAGTGCACTTCTCCGTTCCCCCTTCTCTCTCCCCCCTCGATCGCGTTTTGACCTTTTGTTTCTCGGACCGGCCCACCGTGCCCCCCCCCCCCCCTCCGCCTCCACGAGCGGGAGGGATACCAGTTGACCGCTGCTACATCGCTGTGATATAGTATGCCATATACAAAAAATGCAATGGGACACTGCACTGAGAGCCAGGAGCTCCTCTCCAGTCCAAATGCCAACCCCGTGCCACCCAATTACCAACATGATGACAGGGGATTCAATCGGTGTAGGATCATCAGGGACATGCGAGGCCCCTCTCACACGCTGGGCACCAGAGAGGAAAGAAGCAAGCGAGGGTGGGTACAGTGTTTACTCGCATTTGATGTGTGCTCACAGGTCACACTTGAAGTGCTTACAAGTGCGGCTAGTAGTATAGGTGTAGGGGGTATCGTAAATCACCGTGATCAAAAGTCAACCTACTAGCCCAACGGGCGAGCGAACGGCGTCCCGTTGCAGAAATATACAAGGACTAGGGAGAGACAAAGAAGGCGCAAGAGGGGAGGAAGGTCCGTGTGGAGTGAGTACCGATCGAGTACCCAAGTACCGAGTACTGGGTACTCAGTGGCTTGTGTCCAGATACCCACAGAAGGTATAGGTATAGGTACGGGTATAGGTATAGGAAGAAAGTGTGTGGTGCCCCCTCACATGCCACATTTCACATACATCGTATGATACTGGTCCGAGTGCCAAGTCAGGGCCATTCTGCCCATCACACCAACCAGCACGGCAGTGGGACCAGGTCCCAACGTGTCAATATGACTACGGCTGGTCGCCGTGCGCGCAGAGGAAAACGCGTTGGAGGGCGCGACGCCACGTGTCAACTCGGCCCTTTGGTGCGGCAACAAGATGGTGGTCCGCTTGGGGATACTCGCCTGGCGCTGGCCTTGGCCTTGGCCTTGGGCCCGAAAAGGGGGTCTCTGCCATGGACCAACCACGCGCCTTGGCATTCGCTCCATTCGCTCCATTCGCTCCATTCGCAGGTCCATTTGCTGGAGCAGGGTACCCACCCCCATACGGAACCACGGGGTAACCCCACGAAGCGCGTTCAGCTCCGCTGTCCTTTTCTCGCATCGCTACTACCTCGTTGCGCTCCGACGGTCCCGTAGCAGCCCGCAGGCCCAGAACACCATCGCGATCCCGTTCCTTCTCCAGGTCGTACTCCCAGTCGTGCTGCTGTTCGTGCTGCCGGTCGTGCTGCCGGTCGTGGCCGGTCGTGGTGCTGGTCGTGCTGGTCGTGGTGCCGGTCGTGCTCGTACTCATACTCGTACCTGTAACCCAACGTGGCCGACATGTGTATGCGCCGGTGCGACAACCCATCCCGTGTTGATGATGAGGAGTGGTACGACGTTCCCCGCTCCCGCCTTCTTGGTGCGGACCTGGATGGCGGCATGTCATCGGGCGGCATATCTTCGGACGTCGTGTGGGAGTGCCTCGTGCGGGAGGGCATCGTGCGGGAAGGCATGCTGCTCTGTGCCACACTACCACTACCAGGATCGTGAGGAGCTGGCAAAGTGGAGGGATAGGTGTCGGCGCATGCCGACGAGCCAGGTGGTGGGCATCTTGCTTCTTGGCCCAGTCCAGCGGAGCAGCCTCAGTCCCCAGCTCGGAACGGACAGGTGCAACGAAGCGAGTGTCCGTATCAGCATCAGCATCAGCATCAGCATCAGCATCAGCATCAGCATCAGCATCAGCATCAGCATCAGCATCAGGAGTAGCAGCACCATCAGGTGCAAGTGCGGCATTAGGAGCAGCAATAGAAACAGGAGCAGGTGCTTCGACCGCCCCCCCAGGACGGGGCAAGCGTGTCCTGTCTGTTGTGGTACGATTTGGTAGATGTGGATGTGGATGTGGTTGTGGTTGTGGTCGTGGTTGTTCCGCCCAGTGGTGGCTTGTGGGCCGTCGGATAGGGGGTCAAGACTTGGGGACGGCGGGGGGGGGACAACGTCGATGGGCCTGGGGGCGAACCCGGCGTCGAAGGACGATCGTGGTCGGATTGGATTCGAGTGAAAGAGACCTTTGACACTGATTCTAGCCACAGTAACCGATCCGAGAGAAGGAATCGGACAAGATGAGGGTTGCGCGGGGTCACGCAGCGGTCAGCACGGCACATGTTACGGCAGGGGGAAACGATTGATCTTTGGAGAGGAGACTATTATAGACGTGGACGTACTTTCACTGGATTTCCTCTCACTCGCTTGCGATTCCGATAAGGCCGCTGGCTCGGGCGCATAGGAACCCAGGCTGCTGCCAACCGAGTCGTCCCTTGACACGGGCAGACTAGTAGAGCAGAAAATGTCCAATTGATCAACGTTCGTCATTTGCTCCTCGACGAGACGAAACCCAAATGAAAAAAGGAAGAAGGGGGGAAGGGGGGGGGTACGTACCTCTCTTGGCGGCGGGCTTGCTGTTGGGCCAAGACACGAGGGTCGCCGCGTACCTCGGCACGAAACGAACGCACTTCATCCAAAATTAGCTGGCGCATCCCCGCGACACTGGTGACTTTTTCAAACCCAAACTCAAACATGGTGGGGCACGTGGTTTGCTCAGTGGTCGGATCGCGCCAGGCAGTAAGATAGGGTGCTGCAGCGCTTCGTCGCACCCAGCCCGTTTCGCCGGGTCAAACATCAACAGCCTATCGAGCAAGCTAAGCGCGCCCGGGGTGGCAGTAGGGTAAACTCGACGCCAGGGTACTTTGGCTTTGGGAGCAGCGACCGCACAAACTCGCAAGTGCGGCCGGAAGAGCCAAGGCGGCGCAAACTCTCTTCTTCCGGCGTGCCGAGTACTTTGAGGATCAAGTGTGATGATCAACATAGTCTCGTCCCTTGAACAGCGGTTCGCCGCCCAACAGTTCCGCCAAGATGCACCCGACGCTCCAGAGGTCAATGGCAGTACTGTAGCCGTGGCTCGAAAGCATGATCTCTGGCGCACGGTACCAGCGTGTGGCCACATACTCGGTCATCCTCCCCTCGCCAGCACGGTCTGCGCTGTTCTCATCCTCGGCCAAGCCGCGGGCCAGGCCAAAGTCACAGATCTTGAGGGTGCAATCGGCATTGACCAAGAGATTGCTTGGTTTGAGGTCGCGGTGGAGGACGCGGCCGAGTGGAGGTACTTGAGGCCGCAGAGGGCCTGGTAGATAAAGTTCTGGTAGTGGGCGTCGGTAAGCGGCTGGCCGGAACGGATGATGGTGTGCAGGTCGGCCTCCATGAGCTCTTGGTAGAGGTAAAGCTCGTTGAAGATGGAGGGATCGACAATGTCCATGTCGTAGAGACAGGTGATGTTGGGGTGGCCACGCAGATGGCGCAACAGCTTGATCTCGCGCAGGGCGCGCTTGGTAAGGATGGGCTTGTGGAAGATGTTGGTGACCTTCTTGATGGCTACGCGCTGGCCCGTGGGGCGGTGCTGGGCGCTGGCCACGCACCCGTAAGCGCCCTGGCCGAGCGCATGGGTGAGGACGTAGGCTGGGTCGAGGAGAAAGGTCTGGCCAAGGACGGGGTAGGCCGTTCGGGCGGGTGCGGCGGTGGCGCCCATGGTGGTGGTGGTGGTGGTGGTTAGGATGGTGGTGGTGGGGGAGATGGTAGTGGACACAAGGGAAGAGAAATACACGCAGATTGGGATGGGACGGCTGTGTTATACGAGCCCGAACAGCTGGCGCCGGCGGGTGTTTTGGTTGGGCTGGCTGTGGCCCAGAACGTAAGTGGCGTCACTGCCGCCCCGTGCGAGGGCTGGGCTGGGCAGGGTTACTGGGCACGGGGGCAGCGAGGCTGCGGAGGCGGCGCCTAGTACTTACTAGTGGCGCACGTACCTTCGCCGGACTTCCGGCGGGGTGCGGATGGCTTTCCGGTGCTCCTCTCGTCGCTGCTACATAGACCAAGTCGCCCCCAAGCGGACGAGCGCCGACGGTGCCATGTTCGATGGCAAGCGCATAATCCACACGCGGCCAGGGCATGTTGCGCCCTCCGTCGTGCTCCCGCTTGCATGGCCCGTCGCATAGCCCCACTTCAACTGGCCAGACCCACTCCCACCATCTACAAGTCCCCCATGTGGACAACGGAGAAGGGAGAAGGCAGAAGGGAGGAGGGAGAGGAGGGAGGAGGAGAAAGGAGTGAGAGAATGGATATGGAGACGGAGAATGGAGATGGAGACTCTTATACGGAGAATGGAGAAGGCGAATCGGCAGCCTCGGTTGTGCGCCCATTCAACATTCAACTTTCAAAGCGCCGGGTTAAGCCGGGTCAGGGAGCGTGGGAACCTAGCCAGCCAGCAGCACCCAACAAAGCCCAACTGGGCCGCCGCGCCCCCTCACCCTCCTCTTCTCCTCATCTCTCTTCTCCGTTCTCTTCTCCGTTCTCCTCTTCTCCTCTCCTCCTCTCCTCGCTCTCCCTCCCCTCCCCCTCCCCCCCCACCATGTCCTCGCAGCCGCCGCCCCTCTCCCGCGCCGACGTCCTCCACCGGCGCGCACCGCCACCGCCGACGTCCTGCCCACCGACACGGGCGCCTTCCACAGCTCCAACAACGCATCCGTCTACCGCGCCCAGGCCTCCTTTGTCTTTAACGATGCCAACACTGCCTCTGTCCGCCACCTGCTCGATCCGCAGCCGGGGGAACGGGTGCTGGATGTCGGGTGTGGCAGTGGCGAGCTTACGCAGTCCATTGCCGCGGCCGTTGCACCTGGCGCAGTGCTAGGTGTGGACGCGGCGAGCGACATGATCACAACGGCCTACATGGCCGCCCCATCAGGATCGTCGCAGTTGCGTTACGTTGTGTTGGATGGCCACGACTTGCTTCCGTGGTTGCAAACGGAAAAGTTGACAGGGACGTTTGATAAGGTATTTTCCAATGCCGCCTTGCACTGGATGCGACGCGACCCTGTGTCGGTGGCCAAGGGCATGCGCGCTGCCCTTCGCACCGGCGGCATCCTCGCGGCCGAACTCGGTGGAAAGGGTAACGTTGGTGCGGTCCATACGCTGTTGAGGGACGAAGTGCAAGCGCAGGGCGTGCACCCCGACGTGGTCGACCCTTGGTTCTTCCCCTCGGTCGAACAGTATACGCAGGTGCTCACCCAGGCCGGATTCAAGGTCGAGTACGCGGCGTTGGTGGTGCGTCCGACCCCGCTGGCTGGCGGCGCGGAAGGCTGGTTGAAGGTACGTTGGCTTGCTACGTCTTGTCCAGCCGAGAGGCAGAGAAGACAGGATCGGATCGGGGCGAGCAGAACAGGTCACTGACACGATGGGCGGATGTTTGGCACGACAGGCGTTCGGCGGGCCGTTTATCAATGAGATGCAGGACAAGGAGGCGGCGGTGACCCATGTGCTCTCGCGACTCCAAGCTGGCGAGGCGCTGTCCAGGGAGAGCCGCCATGGTACAACCCCGAGACGGGCGAATGGACGGCGCACTATGTGCGTCTGCGCGTATTTGCCGTGGCATGTTGACCCACTGAGATGCATACCCTTTCTGCAAACCGCCTTTCCCCCCTGGGCTTGGACTGGCCTACCGCACGCAGCCAAACTGATCGGAGGGGGCAGGGTTTGCGATGGCGCTCTGGCGCGTGGCAGGAGCGTGAGAGTAAGCTGGCACATCCTGGCTATGTGTGTGCTGCGCTCGGGTGCTACGTCGGTCGTCGTCTGCGCCCTGTAGCTGCTGATGGGGGCAGAAGTATACACACGGGGGTGCTGCGCCGGGGATTAGAACATAGATCTTCGAGGCACACGGGCACAGGGAGCGTCCATAGTGGGAGGTGCGCCTGCGGATGGATGGATGGATGGATGGATGGATGGAGGCCATGCGGGTGGCCATGGCCATCGCCGCCTCGTGCTGGACGAGGGACGAGCGGCTGAGGCTGCCTGGCGTCCCAACCGCCGCTTCTGGCCCGCGCCGAGGCGGGGCGTGGCGCCGCCGATCGAGCAGCGCACAGCACTGCCGGCTGAAATTGCACGCCCACGTCATAGCTCCGGCCCCGTCACCAGGTCTACCCAGGGTACTCCTGCGCCGCAAATCGGTTATCCATCCATCTACCCATCCTTCCTTCCATCCTTCCATCCATCCTTCCTCCCTTCCTTCCGCCCTTCCATCCTCACTTGCTCTCTTGCTTCCATCCTTGCCTGCCTCACCCACCCTCGCCCCCTCCTCGCGCGATGAGCACTCGCCCCGCGCCCCGCCCTGTGCCCGCCTCGTCGGGGGTGCTGCGGCAGCTGCTGGTGCTGCAGCCGTACCACTACGCCTACCTTGGCATGGTGCTCGCGCTGACCCTGGGAGGCCTCGGGGTCAGTCTGGCGTTTGGCACGCACATTCAAAACCTGGCCTCCACTTCGCCTCCTGTGCCGCAGCACCACAAGACCTACTGGGCCAACAAACACAATGTGGTCAACCAAGTGTTTGTCAAGTACGCCATGGTATGGAATTGGCTCGTTTTTGCCCTCCAGCTCGTCGCCCTCAAGACCACCCTTCTCGCTTTCTTTGCCGCCTCACCCACACCCACATCTGCTGCGCCCGAGGCGGAGCCGATCGCACTTGCGGCGACTACCGGCTCGGCGTCGGCTTCGGGTTTGGCTTCGGGGTCGGCTTCGGGTTCCTCTGTGGTCCCGGCGCCTGCGGTGGCGCAACCCGGGTCGTCGCACAAAAAAGACGATGATGCGCCGACCGAGGTACAAGAGGTAGGCGTAACGTCGACATCGTTGGTGTGCATGTCGCTACTTCGATTTTTGGTGGCGACGCTGATTTGGGTACTTTTTGCCTCGTGGTTTTTTGGCCCGTCAATCATGTACCGCATCTTGACCGCCACGGGCGGGGAGTGTGTACCGGTCCGCCCGAAGGACCCGCTGGGCGCGGGTCCTTTGGCCATCGCAGTGCCTGAAACGGTGGATCATAGTTACTGTGTCCAACGTAAGGCGTTCCCTCTGCCCCTTGCCCCCACCCAACAAGGCGAGGTGGCAACTAACTTACTCCATTCCCTCCGAACCGAATGTACGTACCCGTGTTGGCCTTGTTAGCTCTCTTCTCCCGCGAGACGAGACCGAGCCGACGAGCCGACGAAATGAGGTGAACGAGACGAGAACGAGACTAACTCCCCTCATTGTGGATGGTTCCTAGGGCGCGGGGGGCACGACGTATCGGGCCATACGTTCCTGTTGATCCTATCTTTACTCTGGATGCTGGAGGAAGTATCGCCATTGGTACCGTACCTGCTACCTGGCGTACAAGCACTCTATTCCCGCTCGCAATCCTGGCCATTCAATTTCCGCGACCGCACCGCCCATGTCCCTGCGACGACGGGACTGCCACGGCCCCAAGCAAGGGGCTACACATGGGGTTGGTAGCCACCTTGGGCTTGGCAGCCTTGTGGGCCTGGATGCTGTTCCTGACCCAAGTCTACTTTCATACCCCGGGCGAAAAGTTGTCGGGCCTCGTCGCTGGCTTGGCTGCCTGGCTCTTGCTGCCCAAAGGAGCGTGAACATGCAACATGCAACCGGGACATGCAACCTGGAACATGGGAGGCACGACAAGACGAAGGAAATGGAAGGAGAATACGCTGGTTCTCTGGCCTACCTATAGTGGCCTGACTGTTTGGCCACACTCAATGTGCCCTCTCACCGAGGTAGCAGGAAACAATAAAGAAGAAATGGCTTGGTCCGTGACTGACGGTGGTGCGTGATGACTGGTCGGGTCAGGTCGGTCAGGTCGTACCCAGGGCTCATGGTGGGCGTGGGGAAAGATGGTAGAGGAAGGAGGACGCGGCGGCAGGGAGAGCGCTCCTCTTTTCTTTGCATGTGGCTCTGCGCTACACCTTACGCCGGATGGTCAGACGCACGTGGGACTGGTGGCTGGTGGTATGAGAAGCATGAGGAGTACTACAGAGTACAGCGAGAGTGTACAGATGATAAAATACAGAATCCATGTGATGTGTGAAGCGAGTGAGGATGAGAGAAATGACGAATCGCCAGCGAGTTACTAGAGGGCTACTTTTTGTATCTTCTGCCCCTTGAATCGCAACGAACCATACTATATTGTTGGTCTTTGAACACGGGCAATCTTTAATCTTATCTCTGTTGAAGCTTGAAGCTTGAAGACGGTGAAGGAATGCATCCTTTCCCAGCGCGATGCTTCGCAGCCACAAAAATGTACTCGAACCTAGTGGCTATTTGCGTTACAGCGCGGCTATACTGTTGGAGGTTGGACGTTGATCGTACGCTTTTTTGTGTGGGTTTTCTAGCCAGTATCCCGTTGCTCGGGATCGCGCAAGCTAATCCTTCAATGTACTGAACTTCAGTACTCTGTATGTCCAGTGTTCAACTTTCCGCTATCATATGGGCAGTGGTCTCGAAACGAACCCGAGTTCCCAGCTGGCATGGGGCCTATATTGTATTTTGAGTATGGGTCTTTGCTTCATCGAAATCGCTAGGACTCGCCTAGCTGAATACCGCTCCTAGTCAGGCAGAGGCATGACGCGCATGACGCTTGACGCGGCGTCGAGGACGTCGAGGACGAGACGCGCTTGGGAGCGTCTGTGCCATCATGTGTTGCAAAATGGAATACACCATCAAAACGCCACATCAACGTCCTGCTTTCTGTACACGCCGCATACTGTGGACCCAAAGCTACTACCATGACTTTTACCGTACCCATTGCCCAAAACGCTCCTAGTTAGCGCCGCTGAAAGCACGGGGTGCGGTTTCATCTGTACCTCGCTGTGGCAGCGAAGGGAACCGACTTGCTGATCGATCATTTCTTCAGTCTGCTCCAGTACTACAGCAGTTTTGGAGTGATTGCCATGTCACACGACATGTGACAGGCGATGACAGCATGTGAGATCTGGGAGTCGCAAATCTCGCTCGCTTGGAGTATAGATAGACGACGCGCTCCGGCTGAGCGCTGAGCGCCCGGATCCATGGACCCGATCATGGACTGGATCATCGGCCATTAATCATTAATCATGGCCGTCTTTTGACATGGTGGGGTGCGGGGAAAAGCGGGGTGTGCATGTGACATGTGCATGTGATCGATGATCTGAGATCGGTGAGAGAGAGGTCGAAAGTTGTGAGCGCTGAGCGAAGCGCAGTTGGATCAGAGGACAGCAAACGCCCAAAACGCTTGGTACGAATAGACCGTGGCGTTGCGCGATACACGCGTTACGCGGTAGATCAATCAGGGGTCGATCAGGCTTCAATTGATGATCGATAATCATGCATGATGCATGATCGATGATCGGATCAATAGATCAATGAGCTTGTCAGTCGCCGGCTTCTCAGCCGGCGGTGCCGCCGCATGGTCGGCCGGGGATAACGTTTTGTTGTCCATGTTATCTCGGCCAAAAACGACGCTAATCAAGCTCGATGGCCGCGAGAGGCGCAATCTTAAAGCTTAAAGTAACCGGGAAAAGTGTTTACTTCCCGCGAAAAGTGTTTACAACTTCTAGTGACTATAGGAAGTATGCTCAGGTTGAACGTTGATCGGTTGACCGGTTGACCGGTGACCCCTCCCGCGACCTACCTTCAGCGCTTAGGCGCTTAGGCTCAACGCACTGCCCCAGACATTGAAGGAGAGACGCTCTGGAAACAAAAGGGGCACTTTTTTTCTCAAGGCATGCGATATGGCTTGTTGGACGTATGGGGGCGTTGGGAAAGAGACTGAAAAGGCCACAGGAACGCACCGTGTTCTCTTTCATATATCTGAGCTGTCGTGTGGATCTCAATCTCATGCGTCACGTCTCATGCATCTCATGAGAGGGGATAGGGATGGGGGGTTCGAGAAGCTGAAGAAAGGGCGTGTACCAGAGACACCAACCCAGCGGCAGGGCCAGTCTTGGTTGGGGCTTGAAGGAATTTACTGGACGAATGTCTCTTTAGAGTTGGAGAGGCATACGCCTCTCCGTCCCTGGGTCGGCGGAAAGAACGCCGAGTATCCGGATGTCGGTTGTGTCCTCGGGCAAATCTACGTACAGGATACAGGGCTCTGCTTATACGATACTGGGTACCCCCATATGTATTTGTGGGATGTGCCAGCCTACGAGAGCAAGTAGTCAACGATTTTCGTTTGCCAGTTACTGGTTTTACTGTGACATGTGTGAGAGTACTGGGCACTGAGTCAGTACAGAGTACTAAAAGTAGCCGCAGTGGGTGAGTACTGAGAGTGTACTTGGGCCCAGGTACCTAAGCCGAGATTGAGGATTCACTAGATATATTCACTCTTCAAGCTTCAAGCTTCACTCTCATTCAGCCTTCGCACTTTCAGCACACAAGCGCCCGACGCGACCCCGTTTGTTAGTACTAGTGGAGCGGGGCGAGTCACATGCATGCCTCTCCCAGCGCTGCGCCGCGTTGGCAACTGAGTACATTCAGTATATTCAGTCCTGAGACTCAGTGCTCACCGCCCAGGCGGCCCTGAATCCGAGGGGTGGGGGACCAAACCGCACATGTTCGCCTCCCTCCCACGAGAGACAGAAGAGCCCCTTTGGTGGCAAACGCCGGCCACGCACGGCGTGTCTGCTGGCTGTGCTCGTGTGCTCGCCGATGGCAGCGGACGTTGGACGGCAGGCTTGGCAGCGACTGGGAGTAAGTACCCTAACCATCTAATCGTTAAGCGGCAGCAGCCCCGTCCGTATCTCCTCTACGATCGACCGAGCGCTCTCTCGTCTGTCGCGCCAGCCGCACCCGCTCTGTCTCCTGTTGTGCTGCTGCATACGCTCCACCACTAGCCACTCCCATCCGCTGTGTCTATATTATACGCAGCTGCCTGCCCTGCCCACCTCTTGCTCGCTTGCTGCTCCACCACCATGGCCGGACCCCCGTTTGCCCTCGCGCCCTCTTCTGGCTCCTATGGGAGCTGGAGTGAGCCCCACTCGCCCGCCTCCTGCCCCCCCCGCAGCCGTCATGCCAGCGTACGTTTCTGCAATTCCTGTGTCTGTCTTGATGGGCGTGGTTGGTCCTGTGCTCCTTCTCCCTCTCTAACGCCCTCCCCCCTCCGCTCCATTTGCACAGAACGCGCGCTCGCCCACGGAGCTGCTGGATGGGCTGCTGAAGCAGCTGCTTGACACGCCCCCCCACCCGTCCAGCGTACCCCCGTCAATGGCTGGCCCGCCCACGCGCTGGTCTACACGGGCCCCAGCTCGCCTTCCGGCGGCCCGGGCAGCGATGGCGTCCCCACCCCGCCGCTGGTCAGGGAGACGCTCTCCATCTCCTCTTCCTCAAACCGCCTCAAGTCGTCCGTCCAGCTCGCATGGGCCTGTTCCGTCAGGGCCCTTGCTCGCTCTGGACTTGCCTGGTTGCCCTTGCCTGGAGGTACAGCGCGGTTGGACGCAGCGGGAGGATCGGATGTGCGCAAGATGGGTCTGCATCCCAACAGTGGCACGAGGCGTGTCTAGAACCCAGGGATTCTACCTGAATGGGACTGTACCTGGTCTCGCTACTACCAGTGGCGTCCCACTTCGCCCTCTCGATCGGCCGCGCGCACGGAGCTTGTCCCACTCGACGTCCATTCCTTCCTTGCCTTCCCGTACTCCTCGTGCCTCTACAGCTTCCTCCCCCTCGTCTGGCCCAGCTACTGCCTCCTCCAACCGCACCGAGACTGGCAAGCATCCTCCGCAACCACTCTGCTGCTTCCGCTGCCACAGCCACAGCCACAGTCACAGTCACAACCACAACCACAACCACAGTCACAGGTCCAATCCGTCCACTCTTTCACCTCCCTTGACTCCCTCAGCCCTGGAAGCAGCCCGCCCCGGCCCCCGCCCCGCCTTCACCCCATCAGCTTGGACCTGTACCCCCCACCCAATTCTCCCCCCGCCGACGACCACGCGTCTTGGGCGCTGAGCTGGGGAAGCGAGAAGAGGAAGCGCAGTCTTCCGGGCCACGAATACCCACCTTCCTGCTCCCCTACTTCTCAGGGCACGTGGCGCACCAAGTTTTTCGGTAGCGTGCGAGAACGGGGGGAATAGGCCCCGGACGAAGGTGTCTGTGCCTGTGCGCGCGGGCGGACCCGTACCCAGTCCCCTCCCTATGCCCAGCTCGCCAGGACCAAACAGAGTGGCCCATGGTCTGGTCTTACCTGCTTCGCCCACGTCGGAAGAATTCGGCCTGCCGGCTCCAGCTCTCGATGCCAATGCCAATGCCAACGCCAGTGCCAACGCCAGTGCCAGTGCCAATGCCAATACCAGTGCCAGTGCCAGTGCCAACGCCAGTGCCGATGCCAGTGCCGATGCCAGTGCCGATGCCAGTGCCGATGCCAGTGCCGATGCCAGTGCCGAGATGGGGTCCGAGGGGGACGGCGCCTCGGTAGTATCCATGCGCACGACCAAGTTTGCCAAGCTGCGTGGTTTGTCGGATAAGTTACGGCACCAGTTGCCCAACGTGAATGCCAACTCGTTTCTCATCCCTGGCTTTGCGGGCTTTGTACCGTCAGATTTTGTTCAGCCGTCCAAGACGAATTGAAGACATTCACCAAGGAACGCGACCAGTCCTGACCCGGGCACACACACAGTTGCAAGTTGCATGCTATCTCAGATGATCGATGAGATCTGAGAAGGCGGGGGGGGGGGGCGGGGAGGGCTGCGCTATACGTGGTGCTTGGGTGCCTGATCTTTTTGTTTTCGGTCTGGGCTTTCGACGGGTTGGTGGGAATGGGTCGCTCTGCCTCCGACATTCGGTCTTCCTTTTTTGCTCGTTCTTGCGTCAGACGCCCCCGCCGGAGGCTCTTCTGTTTATCCTTGTTGTCTGTTCTTCGTTTCCAGTCCAAGGTTGGGTACGGGTCGTGTGCGTTGACCCCAACTGGCCGCGATTCGACCGACGCCCCTCGTGCGCTTGCAGGGGGGCACCGTTGTATCATCAGTGGGGGATGTATTCACCCCCGCTTTAGTTCTCTAACCACTGTACATACCCTCTCTTTAAACGTACCCACGCGCCCACATCCCTTCCTTTTGTACCACCACACCTTACTGTATTCTGGGTGGTCGGGTCAATGCCACGAACATTGCATTCCAAATCTTCCTCAAGTAGTACCCAATAGAGTACCATTCTGACCACCGCCCCGAAGCACACCCTTCCTGGGCGGAGTGAGATGGGCGATGACCGACGAACAATTCGAATTGTCTTGGGTCTTACCCCGATTGCGCGGTGGAGGGGACGAGGTGGAGAAACTCGGGACGAGCGACATAGACTTTGCCCTGCTTGACAGCCACTTCCTCCAACTTGCGCTCGATGGCCACTCGGGTCAAGGGCGTAGCCAGGCCTTGGCTTACAAACACGCTCAGTAACTCTTCCGTCAACAATAACCGGTTGGACCGGTTCGAAGCCGCATAGAGCGCCGCGACAAACCGACCGGTCAAGTCATCAGGGAACGAAGTTTTCTTCCGTGCCGGGCCACCACCACCGTCCTCCGCCTCGCCCAGCCCAGCACCTGCACCAGCACCTGTGCCGGCACCACCGTCGGTTCCCGCTACCGCCTCGGGCTTGGGTCGCGTCAGCGGCGCAAACGGGTCCATGCCCAGCGCAAAGCCAGGGAAAAATGAGTTGGAACGAGGCGAAAGCAGGATCGGAGCTGGTAAGGTGCGTGTCAAAGTGCACGCTGGACGCATACGGAACCAACTTTTTCACCACGGGCGCTTTGGTCTTTTTACGCCGTCGGGCCATGGCCGCGCCCCACTTACCGCCCAAGCCTCGGTCGGTACCGCCGCCTCGCCGCCATGCACCCCACTTGGCCTTGGCACCTCCCATGCTTAATCCCCCGCCCCCCCGCTAGCATTAGCGTTAGCGCCAGGTCCGGACGGCGACGATGGGCCACCCGTCTCACTGCCATTGACGTCGTCCTGCGCATTGTCGCCTTCTCCCAAATCGTCTTCTAGCCAATCGCTTTGGTCCGAGTCCGAGTCCGACGCACGCGACGAACCCTCCTCCTCCTCTTCTTCTTCATCAGCAATTTCCTCCCCGTCTCCTTCCTCGGGAGCTTCCCACTCGGCGTCCGAGTCCAGCGCGTAATCCAACTGGACCGAATCTTGGCCATAGGGCGTGCGAGGTCCAACGAGCGCACTGGACCGCGTCCAGGTACCCACCCAGCCCGGACGAAGGTCCGTATGGAAGAGAAGGTACTTAGTCTGCACTTTGTGCAACTGAGCTAGACCCGCTTGCGCCGCCTCGGCCGCTCCTTCGCCTAGCACATCACTTTCCCGCACCAAATGCATCACTTGCCGAACCGACACTTTGGACTGCACGCCCGTGGCCAGGCGGCCATCCGGGTCGCGGCCACACCGCGAGCGCGTCTGTACCGAATCGGGCATGGCCTGACCCCATTCCGTCAACAAGCTCGTCGAGCTCGCTTCCGGCTGTGCATTGACCAACCGCGCCACATCCTCCACCGCCAACGTGGTCGCTGCAAACCGATTGGCCGGAGCTAGATTCTTAATGACACAGGGAAGAAAAGTCTGGTCAAACGCGCCGCCTGGCGCGGCGGCCTGGACAGGCCCAGCAGGTTTGGTATCGAGCGACGTGGAACTGGATTGAGCCACGGGCGAGGCTTGTTGCGACCTAAAAACCCAGCGAGAAAATTAGCTTGTCGTTGCTGCGTCGCTTGAACCCGTTCTTTTTCAGCTTGCTTCGCTTGGCGCGCACGGTCCTTGGCCGCTCGCTGTTCCGCACGCTCCGCTTTGATCCGCGCCTTTTTCGCTCGGCTTCCGTCTCGACTTCGGTGGGCTGCGGCTGCGGCTGCGGCGGGGCGAGGGAGAGCGCGAGACCCGGGGGGGCGAGGTGGGATGCGCCGCCGCATGTGGACTGGCGTTCAGAGCGGAGGGACGAGGGGAAAGATGGCAAGCGTTAGATGCAGACACGTGGTCGGGTACTGGTGCCGCGGCGGGGTCAGGTGCGGAGGCGGAGGCGGAGGCGGGGGCGGAGGCGGAGGCTGGTGCTGGGTCGGGTGCTGCAGATGCAAACGCGGGTGTGGGCGCGGGGGGCTGCGCTGTGGATGGATGTTGGGGTGGTGGGGGGACGGGTGCGGGTGCGGCTGTGGGCGTGGAGTGGGGCTGGAGCGGGAGCTGAGACTGATGCTGGTGTTGGTGCGGGCGGAGGCGGAAGAGGAAGGGAGGCAAGGGTGCCGTGTGAGGGACCTGGGCCAACGCGGCAGCCGCCTTCTTTTTCGTGCCAAACACGAGTGTGCCTTGGTCCTCTTCCGACAGGCTGGCAAAGAGGACAGCCGCTTGGGCCTGCGCTTCGCGCCGCTCAGCACGGCGGGCAGTCAGCCGCGCACGCAGCTCCTCGACAAGGCCTCCCACACGGGCGGGTGGACTTCAAAGCGGTAAACCGATACGCCCTGCTGCGCATTCGCCGCCGCAGCCGCCACGCTCGGCACTGCATGCGCACACACATCCGCCACGCTCAGACCATAGTCCACCCGCTTCCCGGCCGTCGCCAACGCAGCATGCACCACCGCCACGGGCAGCCGCGCTTCCGCAGTCGATGGCGAGTCAGCCAGGTCCAGCTCCGAAGCCAGCTCGTCACGATCGACTGGTGCACCACCCGTGCCAGCTCGGGCAACGGCTTGTCGTTCTCCTCCCCCAGCAGACCGATGAGCGGAAGAAAGGGCGGAGGTACTTGCTCGAGCGGCGCAGAGGCGTGCGCGAGAAGATCGGAAAACTGCATGAGAGCTGTGGGAACGCGTCAGCACACGCTTGGGAAAGAAAGGGGGACAACACGCACGCATCATAACTTCGCGGGAACGGTCCCAGAGAATGGCTTTCTGGCGGAAGAGCAGCTTGTTACGCGAGGTGTACACCTGCAGCGCAGGGGCGGGGGCAGGGGCAGGGGCAGGGGCAGGGGCAGGGCAGGGGCAGGGGCAGGGGCAGTGGCAGGGGCAGAAGCAGGTGGTGGTGGCGGGGGGGGGCTGGTGCGCGGCCGCTTGCCGGTGTCGGCGGGGGAGAGCGCGGGCGAAGCAGGCCGCTTGGCGGCGGCGGCGGCGCTGGACATGGTGGCGGCGCGAAGCAACGGGACTCTGGCTGGTGGGGCTGCGTTGGCCCTCTCCGCGCCGGTCCACGCGCCACCGGGGGCACGGCGCCAGTCTCTCTCCGCCCCACGCGTGTCGCGTCGTGTCGCGTCGCAACGCGTCGTCGCATGTTCCATCGCTTTCGCACTCTACCCGACTCGGTTAGAAATCACCCTCACTTTCATATTTCAGCACGGCCCGGTGGCTCACGCCTCCCTCCACTCCCTCCGCGCTGGCCACCTCAGAGGTTGCTTTGCCCCTTTCACCCGTATCGGCTGCTCCCCCCCTCCTATATTCTGATATCTCATTCACCATTCATCATTCGTAGCATCCCCCCGCCCGGCCAATAGGCAACACGCTGGGCATCAACAGTCGGTCCGAGCCCACAATCGCACAGCAAAACGAAACAGAGACGGAACAGTCGAGATCAGGACACTATAGATGTACGATGTCTGTCGCCGATCCAACAGACAAGCCAACCGAGCGCGGCGGGGAGAGAGAGAGGGAGGTAGATAACAGAGCGATGATGACAGATTTACAAACATCGCATCTCGCCCAACAGAGGAAAAAAGAGAACGTGGGCGGCCCTTTACGCGCATGACACATGTTGGCGATATGAGCCGAGACTAGGGTGATGCCGGTGCAGCCCACAGCCAAGCAAATGGAAAGGACCCGCCTTTAGTAGCTGCACTGCACAAAGTCATCGCCCGAAGCACCTGTGACCAATCGGCAAAAGAGAGGGAAAAAGAAAAGCAAGAGTCAGAACCAGTCATGAGTGGGGGGATGAGGGGGGGGGGGGGGGCGTACCAGTGTGGGTGATGGCGCCGCAGAAGGAGCCGCTGGAGGATCCGTAGATGCACCGGTCGGCACCAGGGGACCCACCCGTGTAGCCATCGCTGGTGAGCGGGTACTCGTAAAAGTCACTGTCGGAGCAGTAGTTGCTAAAGTCAAAGCCCTCATAGTCGTGGTACTGGTGCGGGTAGTCGGAGGAACCGCCGTCGCCTTCGTTGCCGTAATTGACGCACTCGGCCACCTGGTCCGACGAGTAGCTCGTCCCGCCACAGTTGACCGACGGGTCGCGCTTCTGCACCGCAGCGGCCGAGGCGAGCGCGGGGAGGGCAAGCAGGAGCAGAGCAGCCTTCATTGTTGGGATGGGGGGGGGGGGGGGGGGGTGGGGATGGGACGTACACGACGAGGGCTTAAATAGGAAAGACGCAGCTTATTGGGGTGGGGTAGACGGAGAGTGTCGTGCGCAGGCCGAGGAGACCGTGGCGAGTGTGGGACTGCAAGGATGGGGATGCGGTGGAGGCTGTGTCTGGTGCTGCTCTGCTGGCGCTGTGACAGATGAATGGACGCCAGATGCGAATGGACGGCAGGGCAGGTCATGTGGTTGGAGAGGCAGCAGCCACAGACGATCGGATGGGCGTCGATCGATTGGATCGTAGCGTGTTGGGCTGCGCAGGACACGGACCACCGTGCACACCCTGCACCACGTGGCCTGCCACGGCAGGCGTACCAGAGCGACTCGGCAGCCGCAACCATTAGTAGTACCAGCAACAACCACACTGTTTTGGGACAGCAACAACCAACCGCAGGCAACCACTCTGTCCCGCTGGTCGTACGCCCCGCGAACACGCCGCCCCACGTGGGCACCTCCCGAGCACATGGCCCAGCCGGCGCGCCAGCCACACCCTCTGTCCCCCAGCACTACAGCACATGCCCCCAGCCCCCCAGCCCCTCGGGCTATCTCCAAGACAGCTGTTCGCTGTGCAATCAGCTATCATCCATCGCCAATCGCTCATTCGCATTACTCATCCAGCATCAGCGATGCGCATCAGTCACCTCGCTCACCTCGGGCACCACCCGCAGAGGCACTGCTCAACCACTGGCCAACCCACCCACTGGCCGTACTGCCCCCCTAGGAGTAACCTCGAGTAACCAGAATACAGCCAGGAAACTCAACTTGCTTCTAGAATAGTCATTGCCCTTTTGTAACAGGTAACTCACAAACTGTCCTTTGTTCTCGACGCTGGACAAACCACGTGAAATCACAGGTAGACTCGGCCAGTTCCATCTGCTCCCGGTCTCCTCGCGATCTCCTCTCTCTCTCCCCAAAAGAGGCTTCCAGCAGCACCCTCACCCCCTTTTTGGGCCGTCCTAGTGCCAATATAGTTCTCACACTGTGCTGTGTGTGGCTGCACAGCACTCAGCCTGAGCGCTCAGCCTCCCTGGGCTCGGCTGCCTTTGTCCCGACCTGAGTGGATCCCCGTCCTCGCGGTCACCTACCTGACGCCGGAACGCCTCAAAGCTTGAGCTTGACCACGGCCCCACCAGGGTCACACACACCCTGCCTCTCTTCTGCATCACCACATCGACCTCCGTATCTATACTGCCCCTGCATCAGAGCATGTATATGATGACCCTCTCAGAAGCAGATGGTCCTCGGCACACCTTCTCTGTGTAAGCTTCAGGCTGAAGCCTCGGGAGTAAGGTCTAAGGATTCACATGGAGCTTCATGCTCTTTTCAAGCTTCACTAGTCACTCTTCTTTCAAGTTTTGCCCTCTGCTTTACCGCAGCCTAAGACTGGCGGGCCCTCCTCAGAACGGCGCGGACGACAAGAGATAAGACCTGGATCCTGGATCGTATAGTGGAATCGGAAGTAAGGTATATAGGGGCATGTGTGTTCGTGTTCGTTGTACAAACTAGTACAGTGTACTCTCAGTTTTCCTCAATCCCAGCGCTGGCCCTGCTGAGCCTGAGCGGCTGTGACATGTACGGCGAGTACTGAGTCCTGAGTGCCTCAGGGCCTCACCTCTGGCCAACAACCCCTGCACCACCGCACTAGGCCCCATGGCAGCACCACAACCTTAAAGCTTACCCAAACCCAGGACACTTTAGTGTTAGCAGTTTTGTCTTTTCCTCTGTTCCCGTCTCTAATACCTCCGCTCGAGTCTGGCCACCGACCTCGTCAACTACGGCTCTACCGGTATAGTAGCAAGAGTAACCTAGTACCCCCTCTCCCCCCAAACCCTCTCTTTTCGTTGTCTCGGAAAAGGGACGTCGTCTATTCAGCTGTGCTGCATGAGTACATGAGTACTGAGTACTGTGTGCTTGTCGGTCTCACTGTAGGGAGACCAAGAGACATCTTCTCCACCCCTTTTTTTTTCTTCGGTTTTGCATGTGCCAATGGTCACGATAATCTGAGATCTGAGATCTGATACGAGGGAGGTACTGTTCAACGTTCAGGGTAGTCGGCCATGTCCATCTTGTTCCATTTGGATCAACGACCAAGTTACCCGACTCATGGGGATCCAAGACGTCTTCTTGGCTCATCGAATCCATACCTGCCTCTCGCTATATACATACGCCCAAGCACCCTCCGTGGCGGCCTCATATGAAGCTGAGCGAGGGAAATCGCAGGGGTACGGTAAAACGAGTCATGCCGACATTGGATTCGTGACGCCATATCATGATGGGGAAAGCTAATGCCAATGTCTATGCCAATACCAATGTGGCAATGCCGCCAGGGGAAATCAGATGCGTGCCCGGGTGGTCTTGACCTTCTCCTCCTCGGCGCGGGCAAGGTGGTGGCGGAACAACTTTTCAGCGCGCTTCCACACGGCACCCTTGCCCTCGGGCGGGTCGGCTTCCACGCTGCCCAGCACGCCCGTGACGTAGGGCAACTGCAACAGCGACGGCAACAGGTCGGCGCTAAACCCTTCGCTTGCTTCTCGGGGCAGCAAGGTGGGCAGATGGTCAATCGAGATGACGGTCAGGGGCTCGGACCCGGCCTCTGGGGAAAGGGGCACATCCACCGTCGGCTGGTCAAAGGTGGTATTGATGTTGTAGATGGGCAAAGGGTTGAACGGGTTGGTCGTATCGCAACTGACGTCGACCACGCTACCCAGACGGCGCTTCGACCCGGCCTGCGCAACAAATTCCGGCGTCAAAAATGGCGGGATGCGTTCACGGAGGTAAATCGCGTTGAGGAAAATGTCGACATTGAGTAGTTCGGGGTAAGGACCCGACTTGGCCGCCGTCTCTTGCATGTCCCACCGCACATGTCCTCCGCTGCCAAACCGACTTTTTCAAAACAGTCAATCGCCCCGCGCCCACACCGGCCCAGCGCACCCACCACCAATGCGCGCACTTTCCCATCGGGCCGGGCACGGCGGATCACGTCCACCGTGCACGCACGTGGGATACCAGCGCTGCTTCTGTAGGAAAGTACGTCTGTGGGCCTAGACGCTTGCCCTGCACTTGCTCGGCCAGCGCCAACACGCCCAGCGCTGCACCGGCAAACCCAGTGCCAACCAACGCAGCTACACGCCGCCCATTGGCATCCTCCAGAAACTCAAAGATCGTACAACGTCCCGCCTCCTTGGTAGAACCGTCCAGCACGTCCACCCCCCAGCCTGGTTCTTGTAGCAGTGCGCAAATTGGATGTGCGTGTGGGCAAAGGAGGTCCCGGCGCAGGTAACTCCTTCAACCCCAAATCGGAATGGTCGCGTCGATGGTAGGCCACGAATTGTGAGGCGCCAAAGTCGCCCCGACCTGGGCAACTCGTCGTCGTCAAAGATGCGCTGCGGGTCACGCTCCACCGTGACTTGCCACCCGGCCTCGCTAGTTTCTTGGCCGTGGTGGGCGTGAGGGCGGAACGTGCTCGTGCGGCTTGGCCTCGCTGCGAGGTAGATGCGTTGGGGGGCCATGGCGCACAGGCTCAGGTGCAAACCAGAAGTGTGGGGAAGCAAGGAAGCA
This sequence comes from Moniliella sp. 'wahieum', assembly GCA_003971905.1. Classification (NCBI taxonomy): domain Eukaryota; kingdom Fungi; phylum Basidiomycota; class Moniliellomycetes; order Moniliellales; family Moniliellaceae; genus Moniliella; species Moniliella sp. 'wahieum'. The sequence goes on along the minus strand of RSEE01000128.1, from coordinate 14,197 downwards.
AAACGTCGGCTGCGCGGGCGGTACTTAAGCTCCAGCGGCGCCTTCTGAGGGACCGTCGGGACTGGCAATGGCCTCAGATCATATCAGCGATGAGCGTCAGGGAGTATATCGAGTCACTCGGCCCATGCCCACCGCCTGTGCACTGTCCCCCGCCTGCACCCGCTGTCCAGCTTCTGGGCCGAGCAGCCACACTGGCCCTGTGCCCCGCCGCCGCCGCTTCCGTTTTTTTTCTCTCCGCCCGACGTTTCGTTTCTGACACAGTCGACTGCCCCTCTGTCACCACAACAAAGCGTCGCCATATTCAATCGACGACTAGGGCGGCTACACAATCCTACTTTCTAAAACCAAGCTAGGCTAGGCAGCAGGTGCACCAGCTCCAGACAGCCAAGTTGTGCGAAGATGCTAGAGTGGTGCCGGGGGTGCATTGGATCGGGCGCGTACAAAGGGGAGCGCCCCAAGGCAAAGAACGAAAAGCAAGTCAAGTTGGAAGGTACAAAACAAAACAGCCATACCATTCGCTCTTAAACCCATTTAGGCCTCGACAAACTTCTTGACATTCTCGAGCCAGTTGGTGTACTCGCGCTGCTCCTTCCACTCGGCCAGAGCAGGAACAATCATGGCAAGCTCCGAGGTAAACCCACGCTCCTCGAGGTAGGCCGAAAACTCATCTTGCACCTTGTCGTCCGCGTTTCAAACTGCGGGCCCACGTACGTGCCCCGGCGCGCCCAGTCCGCCTCCACCGTCAGGTCCGACGCCAGCTTCTCGTCAGGGTAGTATGACACGCCCTCCACATCAAACTGGCCATCGATCGCCTGAACGTCGGCGGTCAAGCCCGCTGCCAGCCTAGCCGAGACAAAAAGCAAAAAGAAGGTAGATCAGTACGTGTCCGTGAACAGGGGGGGGGGGGGGGGGGATTTCAAGACAAGACAAGGCAGACGGGTGCAAGCAAACGTACCTTGGTGATGGTGATCGTGCACCGAACCGGGACCGAAAGGTTCTCGGGGTCCTCCTCTTCCTCGGCTTCTTGGTTGACCATGGCAGCCGAGTTGTCGTACTCGCCAGCCGAGAACATGAGACGGATGTTCTCGTTGCCAAACGTGCGGGTCAGCGTCACCTCGTCCTCCCCCACCCCTCGGCCAGCTTCCACACGCCAGCGGCCTTGAGGTCCTTGACAAACTGCGGCTCCTCGCCGAGCGGACGGCCGTTCTCCGCAGCATCGTCCTTCTCGAACTGGAGCTCGCTGCCGAGCACCTCGGACAGCCCGCCGTCGCGGGCGGCGGCCGAGGAGGCGAAGCTGCGGGCGGGCAGGGGCGCCGACACACGCACGGCCATCGGCGACACGCGGAGGGCCGCGGCAGGGCGGAGGGCCACGCGGGCAGAGCGGAGGAGCGACGCAGAGACACGCAGAGAACTCATGGGGGCAGCAGGAGGAGGGGAGGGGGTGGCGGGACAGAGCAAGGCGAGCGGGGGTGTCTATGTATATCTGGATCCAGCAAAAAAAAAGAATGCGCCGCCACCTCCACTGGGTTGGCTGTGTGCTTGCGGCTTCCGACGTGCGCTTCAACCTTCGGCGGCTGCCTCGAAGCTTCCTGAACGTCGGCGCGGGCGGGCGCAGGGCAGTGTGCCCGCACAGGCCAGGCGCTGACGTCAGCCACGGGTGCGGTCGGTGCATGTGTATTCCGCGGGCGGCGGAGTGGCGGGCGCCCGTGGGCGATTATTAATCGGGGCAGGCGCACGGCGTATGGGGGCGACGGCGGCCGGCGCGGCTGCTGCTGCTCCCCACGCCATGCCCAAGTGGGAGGACTTCCAGAAGGACCTCAGCCTCGAGGAGACGGAGCACTTTGGCATCCCGCACATCCTCCGCGACGGCTGTGCCGGCTACCTCCTGCCGCTCCGCATCTGCCGCCACCAAGGAGTACTACCTGCCCTGGAAGTGCAAGCACGAGAAGTGCGTGTCTGCGTCCTGTGCTCTGGTGCGCCTGCCCCGCTGACTCTGCCTTCTTCCCCCCACAGACACGTGTACGAGCGGTGCATGTTCATGGACTTCAAGATGCGCCAGCGCGCCCTCTACAAGGCCCAGTACAAGGAAGCCCTCGAGAAGAGAGCTGCCGCGGATGAGTAAGTAACCTGACGCTTGCCCCCCCGTCGCTGCATGCATCCATTCGGGCGGGCTGCCGCGTGTGTGGGCCTCCGGGCTCGTCGCTTGCAATCCAAATCCAATCTACCTTCTTGCTTCCATTCCGCTGCCGCTGGCGCACACGTCCCCGCGCTGCCTTGCCCCCCGAGGTGCATCTATCTTGCGCAGCTGGACTGGCGTCGCAGGGTATGCATTGGCGTCACATCACGATCCGAGGAAAAGGAGAGGAAAGGAAAGGAAACAAAGAAGGGGAACAGGCAGGCAGGATGGACAGAGGAGGGCACCGTCGGGATAGGAGAGAGAGGCAAGAAGGATACACAGCAGGGCACAGTTCAAAGTTTGTACCGGAAAGTCAAGTTGCGATCGCCAGGGATCGGGCGCAAGCCCGGGCCGATGCCCCACGAGCGAGGCAGGTCGGCAGACGCAGTGGCGCGGTCGGTGGGCGCAGAGGCCGTGTCCGTGTCCTTCTGCCCGTCTTGCTGGTCCAACTGGGCTTGGAGACGGTCGCGAGCACGGTTCATGCAGCCCATGTAGGTCCAGTTGATCAGGTAGAGCAGCACACTAAATAAGGTCAACCCAATGCTCACCGCGTACCCGACATTGTATCGCCCCGAACGATAAATCTGCCCTGCCACAATGCCCCCCGTGTTGCCCAGCGCCAGCTGCAGCCCCGAGCCAATCGCGCGCTTACTCGACCCGGCTTGGTTCGAGCTCTGCAGACTGACGTTGATCCCAACAAAGGTGTAACAGTTGACAGTCAGGAACGTGGCAAAGTACAGCACCCCAGGCTGTCGGCACCCCAACAGAATCGCGTACCCCACCACAGTCACCAGGGCAACGCAAATCATCGTCGCGTGCCGGTACCCATACCGATCAGTTAGGACGGCTGTGATGAGGTACACAACCGCACCTGTCGCATACACAGGCACTGTGAGAGCTGGATGACAATGGTGCTGCGCGTCTACGCCGCAGAGCCAAGTGAAGAGTCAGTCAGCCATGCGAGCCAAGGAAAGGTGTCCAAAGACCACAATAACAACGCAACCACAAATCCAAACACAAATCCAAAACCAATACGTACCCGGCTGAATCTGCTTGATGATCAACACCATAAACGTCGCTACTGAAAACAACATTGTGTCCGCCCCAAACTGGGACAAGGAGCCAATCCACAATTTGGGGTCCAGCAGACCGTCTTTGATTTCGGGCCAGTTGACAGAATGGCCAGCGCCGCTCGCGCCAAATTGGTTGATGATCCGACTGCGTTTGGTCGCCGTTTGGCGCAGCTGCGGATCACGAATGAACCATGCCGTCTCGGGAGAATCGGCAAGGAAAGAAGATGATAAACCCATTAGGAACGTAACCAGTCCCAATAGGATGTAGAACCATGCCCAGCCCGCTTTGCCACCGACCCCTTTCATTAAAGATGGCTGCTGCCAGCAGCCCCGAAAACGCACCCCCCAACGCACTGGCCAAACAAGACGGCCGTGCGCAGCCCAGTTCCTAGTGGAGCAAACAGAAAGCAGACTCGGTGGGTCAGGATCGCAGACGCGGCAAGAAGAAGAACGAGGAAATCAACAGAAGGAGGGGGGGGACTAGCGTAGCCAACGCACACCTCGCGTCGGTAAAAGTAGGTAAGGTAGTAGAGCGCGGAGCAAGGGAAGAAGGAAGATTCGACGGCACCCAAGATGATCCGACAGGCAAGAAAGCTGTGGTAGGAGCTACAAAAGCCAGTAAGAGCGTGATCAGCCCCCAGGCCAGCATACACTCGTCAACATGTACCGCGCGCCAATGCGCCGAAAGACGATGGCCCGAGATTGGTTCAACGCAACATAAGGCACAAAGAAAGAGCGTGGTAGCCAAGTTAAGCCCCGAGGATGGGAAGTGCAGATCGGCTCCCATCCCATCCGTATACGCATTGCTCAACGAACTCCGGTCAATAAAGCTAAACAGAAACATGACGCCAATCGGTAGCGCCACGTACAGGTCCTGCAACCACAGTAGCCTCGGTTTCAGGACGGGATCCAACTCCGTATCTTGGTCCGGTTGCTCTTCCAGCACGTACTCGGTCGTCGCCCCCTCGGGCTTGGTGTCCACCGGGGCCAGCCGGCCCGCATCGCTCGCAACGCCCAGCCCGCGGTCCGCTTCGATCGCCGCGTCCTTGTCGACAGGAAAACGGCTGACATGGGGAACGGGGAATGAGGACCAGGTGCAAGTAAGTGGTGGAGCGTGGCGGTTGTCCTGACGAGAATACGACGGTGGGCAAGGTGCGGTGACCGGAGACGCGGTACGGGTGAGCGGGAGCGTCAAGGCGCAAGCGCGGTGGTAGGCAACGAGGCTTGTCAGGGACCCACGGCCTAGGGCCTAAGACCGATTAGGACCTAGTCAGTACCCACTGCAGTACTAACCCAGTACAAAATAACCTAGTACCTAGGACCCAGGTATCCCATTTTCCCTCGCCCTATCCACTTTTGCCGGCCACGGGACGCGGTGCAGAACAGAGGTTGGGGAGGGAGGTGGCAACTCCAAAAGCCCACTGCGACCGTCTACGACCCCCGCCACCAATGGCGCCGGCGCAGAGGCAGTGTCCCCGCGTTGCGTTGCGTTGCGTTGCGCCCAACGCTATCTTATCGATGCTCGGCCTCATCCGTCGAAATCATCGCAATTAATCATCGCTCGTCCATATCACTATTCAATCCTCGACTGCGGCCGTGCAACTGGCGAGGTCATCTCGATCATCGATGAGCCAGCCACGCCCATCTCCCATCTCCGTTCCGCCACATGACCCACTGCCCGTCTGCCGCGCCGGCCACCGAGCGGCTGGATGGGGAGTTGTTAATTGGGACTGAGATTGAGATCTTGAGACTGATAGTGAAGCCGAGGCGGCGCCTCAGCCTCAGGAGGCACAGCAATGCACGGCTCTCATCTGGCGTGTGGGTCCCTGAGGGTCCCTGTGAATGTGAGCGAGCCTCTGCAGTGGAAGCCCCCTGGAGCGCCCTGTAATGGTTAATCCGTTACTCCGTTAATGGCCTCAGAAAGGCTTTGAGTTTTGAGTACATTGAGTGGCGCCGCGGCACGACGTCATCGACCATCCACCATCGATCATCGCCTCCCGCCCGCTCCCCTGCAGAGCACCACCCACCGTCCCCTCGTCCTCGAGAACGGGAATGGCGCCCTTAGGCCTTAGGACTTATTGCCCTCCACCAACGTCCAACGTCCAAAGTCCAACGTCCAACGTCCACCGTTCAAACTACACACACTCTGGCCTGCCACCACACTTCCTCCAGCCCTTACTGCCTCCCACCCTCTCCAAGGTTTCCCTCATCGGTACAAGAATGGGTCACTCACAGCAAGCGCGATGGGCGTATGTCAGGAAAGGATCGAGGTTCGAGCATGCTTCTCTGGGAATACGCATACCGTGCCAACTGATAGCGAGGGGATACTTTGTTTGTTGTGGTACCTTAAATGTGCTTTCGAGCTGTGCTGTGCCCTTGGGTACTTCGCACGTGTGGCGGGACGTGGACACTGGGAGCGGGTTATCGAGTGACCGAGAATGATCGTCTTAGTTTGCGTCAACGTTCAAGACGTTCTAGGTCGGTCAACGTCGTTCACCCTCCCACGTCCCGCGAACAAGGAGCAAGGAGTAAGGAGCAAGGAGCAAGGAGCATGGCGGAAACGCACTTCGACAGCTTAGTACTAGTAGTCGGCGCAGAACGTTGGATCCGTTGGGGCCCCGCCTTCTCCCATGGGACCTACCCCCTATACTGCTAGGCCCTAGGCAGAACCACACTCTTAGGCACACGCTCGGTGGGGTATGGGACGAGGGGCGGGTGCCGGAGCCCCCTTAAACGTCGACTGGTAGGTCGTGCTTCATTCTTCTTTTTCGCCCGGTGTAAGCGTCGTGTGGTGCCGACCTCCCTCCCTGCTACAGGCGCGGCGCTGTATATGGCCCCACACCCAACCTAAATTAACGCATCCGTATCGAGTATCCTCGATCCAATGCTACAGGAACGCAGTGGACCCACGGCGTCTATCCATGGACTCCATCTCCGGTGGGATCCTGGGATCCTTTGATCCTGGCTGTGCACGTCCTGGTACACTACCGAACCAACTGAGGACACCAGGACCCTTCCACGAGCGAAACCAAATCCAACTCCAACTCCATCTTCAGCTCCATCCATTTCTCATCGTCTCCGCTTGGACATGGGAGGGCCCGAGGTAGGTCCCGCTGGGTCCCCCCGCCCCTCGGGCCGAGACCGTTTGAAAGACCGAGAGGCAGGTGCGCTGGGCGCAAGACGCGATGAAACTAACGGCTTGAACGCAGGTGCAGAAGGGTTGAGCTCCGGCCGAGAGGGGTCGGCACGGCTGGCTGCAGATGCAGATGCAGATGCAGATGCGGATGCGGAGCGAGAAGAGACGAAGGGAGCACGATCGATTGTTGCTGCACCTTCTTCTTGCTGCTCCCCTTCCTCCGAGTCGCGTAGGCTATCCTGTCCACTCGGACTTTGGTACTGGTACGCCACCTCCCCATCTTCGCCTTCTTCCTTCTCCTCGTCGTCGGCCCCGCGGGCAGGGGTGCCACTGCCATCCCTCAGTCCGTCCTCCATTTCGTTGTCATTGTCGTTTTCGTTGTCCAGGTCTTCCCCATCCGCCCCAGTCTGCACCGCCTCTTGCTCCCGCGTGGCAATCTCATCACAATGTAAGTTTGCATCTTGCCAAAGATGGCTGTCGCATCTTCGTACTGTTCTTTGATCCCTTCCGCAATCGCACGGTACCCTTGCCGCTCCTGCTTCAACCCTTCAAGTGTACTGTGCAGTCGCTCAATTGCCCTGTCTGCCATGTCAGTCTTCTTTTGTCCTTCCTTCTTTCCGCTTCCTTTCTTCCGCGATCGAGTCGCAGTACGGCAGGGGAAAGAAAAAAAAAGGGGGGGGGACGCACGCTTCGGTTTGCGCCCGCGGAGGGTACTTGACAATGTGCTTGGCTAGCGCATCGTACTCGAGCTTGTGCGCACGCTTTTCTGCGCTTCTTCCAGGTCGCGCTTCAGCACCTCGATCTCCGCCTCGATCTGGGTCTGTTCCTCGGCTGAGACAAACGCAAACGCAAACGAAAACGAAAACGAAAACGAAAACGGGGGGGGATACAAGCAAGAGGAGGGAAGGGTCAGCAGGGTCGCTCCAACGTGGAAACGGAAAGGCCGACAGGTGGGAAGGCGTAACCAGCCAGGCAAGAACCCCAAGAACCCCAAGAATCCAAGAACCCAAGAACCAACCACGACATATGTACATACCCAGCTCGTGCAACTCGGTCTCGTACCGCGCCACCTCGGCGGGACAGGTGGTCTGGGCCACAGTGTCGAGGCGGAGAGAGAGGGTGTCGAGGGCGGAGAGACGGACCTGGAGGTGGGACCAGGCCTGCTGGCGCGTGCTGGGCTCGCGGCCCAGCACACCCGGCACGTGCTGCACCAGCCGCTCGAGCGTGCGCTCGTCAATGTCCAGCGACAGGCCCAGCGCCACATCTGCGCCGTGCGCGTCAGCAACGCCACCCCGAGGGAGGAGAGACCAGCATGGGGAGCACGGGACGTACCTTGCTCGGCGCGGTCCAGAGGACGCGGCTGGGCGGCGGACGAGGCGGCCATGGTGGGGGTGCGTTGTACCTAAAACCAACTAACCTGGCCGCCGCCCAGGCGAGCATTTCCCGGCGTGCATTCCGCCCTGCCCCAGTTCCGCACGCCCCGGTGCAACGTGCACTTGAATAGAGGATCACATGCCACATGTCAGCCCACCTGCCGAGCGGAACAGGATGCGCCCATTCCGCCTGCGAAGCGCGCTCGCGGCAACGCCGGCCAGCGGCAAGCAGCAGCACTCTGTCCCCCACCGCCCCCATGTCCCTGCTCGTGTCGGCCCCCCTGCGCGTGTCTGGCGTGGCTAGGCCCATGGCTAGACCCGTGGCTGGCGCTGCGCTCCTCCGCGCCGCCCGTCCCGCGCCGCCCGTGTCTGCCCCACCCGCACGCGCGCCACATCGGCCACAGCTCCGCCAAGTACAACCGCCAGGCGGCTGGGGTACGTTGTCCCTCTGCTCCGCTCTTCTTCTGCCCCGCCGAGGGTGTGCTGCGTGGGACATGTGCTGACCTGCGGACGCTGCTGGATGTGTGCCTGGCTTGTTTTGTTTTGTTTGTTTTGCTTTGTGGTCGGCTAGCCCTTCTCCCTCCCGGCCGCCGCGCTGTTTGTCGTGACGGGCGGCGGGCTGCTGTGGTACTTTAAGCGGGAAAAGGACCGGATGGAAGCAACCAAGATGGAAGAGCAAAGTCAAAAATTGTGGGCCGGCCCAAGGTCGGCGGGCCGTTCCACCTGGTGCTTGCGACGCAGGACCCCGTCACGCACGCCCCGATCGCACGTCGGATCCACAACGAGGATTTGGAGGGCAAGTTCATGCTGGTCTACTTTGGCTTTACCAATTGCCCTGACGTGTGTCCAGAGGAGCTGGACAAGATGGGCGCAGTGGTGGACGCGGTGGAAGAGGCGTATGGCGAGGTAATTGAGCCAGTGTTCATCTCGTGCGACCCGGCACGGGATACGATCCCCACCACGGCCCAGTACGTCTCGGAGTTCCACCCGAAACTGCTTGGCTTGACAGGCCACTATGACGATATCAAAAAAGTGTGCAAGTACTTCCGCGTCTACTTCTCCACGCCCCCGGGCGCAGACCCGTCGAAGGATTACCTCGTCGACCACTCCATTTACTTTTACCTCATGGACCCCGACGGCCGCTTTGTCGACGCCTTTGGACGCAGCGTCGAACTGGAAGAAACTCGGGCCAAGGTCCTCGACTACGTCAAGAAATGGAAAGAATCCGACTTGCCCCTCGCCAAGGCCAACACCAAACAACAGCTCATCGCTGACAAATCCCGACAACTCCTCTCCCTCGAAAAGTACGAGCCGCCGCAGCCCTCAGCCCCGTCGGCCTAAAAAATAATATAACCCCCCGCTGCTCTGCTCTCTGTACCTCCGAAATTCATCGGCATGGTTCTTTCCATCCTCCCACAACCGAATCCGCTTCGGGTTCGATACACGAAAGAATGGCATAAGCAACAGGTGAAGAGGGGGAGGGAGTGCGACAGGCAAGATGGAGGAGGATGGGGGAAGCGGCTGGGACGCTACCCCTCCCCCCTCCTTATATAAAAAAGAGACCACGAACAGAGTGATGATGAGACGTTGTAACCGAAAAGGGAACGCGAGGGAGGTGGCCAGCTGTCACCCTAGAATTGTTAACAGGACGCAAGCAATAAGGGAACCATAGGGCGATACTAGTGGGTGAATGCGGCATTCGGCATTCAGCAGCCTGCTACGGCGAGCCGACTGTCACAGGACAGTTGCCCGTGCCGCGGCCAGCAATGTGGGTGCCCCTAGCGAGCCAAAGAAAACGCGATTGCAGTGGGTTAGTTTTCTGCTGAGCGGGCACCACGAGATCCCTCTTCCCAGTGGTCCAAGATGGGGGGGGGGGGCACTTACATGTAGAATCCCTCGTGGGCGCTGACGGCCAAGTCGGTGGGCAAGACCGAGTCGGGGCCATTGAGATTTTCTTGGCCGGGCAAATAGGTGTAGGCAGACACACCGTTCGACTCGAGCGTGGCATTGGTCGGGTTGATCCAAATCGAACCGGAAAAGTGCTGTGGGTAGGGAGGTCCAATGAACTTGGGGATCAAGTGTGGTACAATGTCGTCCCCGTTCGTCACATAGTTTAGCCGAGCAGGACCAAACCGTTCATCCACCGTATTGGCAAATGCTGGTGTGCCCATTCGCGGCTGACCAACTGCGTCAAACAGGAAATGCCAGAAAGGAAGTGGGTGACATGAAGATAATACACCGAGAAGAGGCAGGGGGCAGAGGGAAGAGGGCAGAAGCGGTTAGGAGACCTCGCTAGTATCTACGCCTGCTGTGCTGGGGTAGGCCATTGTGGGAGAAAATGTTTCGGAGAAGGGGGGGACGTACAAGTAATGACAGTGTCGACCGTCTCGTTGCCCAGAGCGAGGGCGGCAAAGACCGAGGCGGCGGCACCGAGCGAGTGGCCTGTGATCGTCAGGTTGGCGTGTGGGTAGGTGCGACGGGCATCGGCCAGCATGCTTGACCTCGTCCCAGTTGCTTTGCCAAACGCTTGGAACCCCGTGTCGACAAGAGCGTCCGTCGGCAACTCTAGCTCGGCAACGGGCTCGGCCCAGACAAAGTTCGCGTCGTACAAGAGCGACTGCCAGCTGGATAAGTTGGTGCCTTGGTACGCCAGCACTGGGTTGAGCCACAGCCCGCGGGGCGGAAGAGGAGGTCAGTGTCTGTCGAGCGAGGTGGAGATAGAGGGGCAACGAAATGAGAAGAGAAAGGGCGAGAGGGACGTACCGACACCAAGTGTGTCGCTGTGGTAAACGAGCGTGTGCGGGGATGTTGTGCCGTCGCCAATGCGGCCCAGGACGGTGGCTTGGCCCACCTGTGCGCCCACGGCGATCGAAGGCGGGGTGCAGTACGCCCTGGGCAAGACCGGCAACGAGACTGTACCAGTGCAGCGGGAAGGGCAGCTGGTGGGTGCCGGGCGCCGTGTTGAGGGGCAGCGGGAGCGGCCAGTCGTAGTTGGCAGCGGCGCGGCGGCGGAGCACAGCCCGATCGCAGCTCCGGCGGCGGCGAGAGCGGAGCGCGTGCGTGTGCGCCCAGCGCGAGAGGAAGCGAACCGCGGGGGCGCATGCTGCAAAGAGAATGTGGGGGGGAAGGAGAAGGAGAAGGAGAAAGAGATGGAAGAGAAGGAGAAGAGAATGAGACGGAGAGGTACAAGGGGATGTGTGTCGACGACAGAGCCAGCTGGGTGCGGTGCTGTGGCGCTGCTCCACGGACGGATGTGGGGAGGAGGGGCCGGGTGGGGGGGGGGGGGGGTGGCTCTGCTGCGGATCGCTGCCGAGGCGCTGGGGGGGCACGTGCGGGTGAATATGAATACGAATGAATGGGGCCAGGACGCGGGGGATCGCTGCGGGAGCTGGCGGGCGTCTGCCCACGGTCGCTATCGACGGCGGTCCCTTTGGTGTGAGTACTGAGTACGAACGGCACGGAGTGGACGCAGCCTAAATTGCAGATCCTAGCCGGCCTGCTGCGCACACACTCGCGCCGTGCCCCACACGCCCTGCCTCGCGTAGCTGCGCGTAGCACAAATCACCTTCATCACCATCCATCGACGCCCGGCCGCCGCACGCACAGCGCCTGTGTGTGCGCGCTATCGGCTGCCCCACACTGGGCTGCTGCCCTGCCGACGCGCTGCGGCGTTGCAGCGTGGCAGCAGCGTGGGAGCAGTCTCGAGAGCGCTGTACCATGTAACATGCCATCGTCTATACGCTGGGCGGCACTCAGTAACTCAGTTACTCAGTACCCACCCACCATCACCTTCCCCTCCCGCCGCTGGCTTCCTCCCGTGTCTTCTGCGCTGTTTTCTCGCCACGGCCACCACGGCACACACTCAACTTCCAACATTCAGCGCAGCAGATCGACTCGACATGTCTCTTATCCATGTCTCCGCCCCGAGTCCGCATTCCTCGGCCTCCTGCGCACCCCGTCCGAGGCAACGTCAGTCAGCCTGAGCGGCTGAGCTTAGCGATCGCAGCAATCGCCTACCTTGTTCGCTGATTGTAGCTTTAGGCCGCCTTAGGCCTAAGGCTACGTACACCTAGGGCAGATCACTGGCACACCACTGTCACAGTTCCCGCGCCGGAGATACAGGCTCCCAGTCCCATCTCACACCGCCGGCCCAGACTGGCACAGCAACATTCAGCAGCCGGCCCGTCACACGCATCACATGTCGACGATCGGTGACCATCATCCATCCCGATGCATGAGTACGAGTCAGTCAGAGTACTCCGACTGCGTACCTGAAATGACGAGATGGCGTCGGAGAGGGGGAATCGTGTGGTGTGCCTGGAAGCTGGACTGCCTCTAGGCTCCCCCGCGTCGGCGGGGTTCGCCCGAAACCGGGGATGCTCGCGTTGTGATTAGCTGGGTGTTACATTACATCTGACGCGTTACGAGAGCTGCGTTGGGTCTGAGATGGTCTGATCAACAAGCTAAGGCCTACATAAGGCCACTGTTCTCCATGCCCAGTGAAGCGCGCTCCCAACTCAACCAAGTTTGATGATGGTTGTTGGGTAACACGTTAAACGTTAAACCATCTACGGTGGCCGGAGTGACTACAAGCATCACGCGACCATTTAATAGTCGCGCCCACACTCAAGTCACAAAGTCGTTTGGCCTAAATAGGCCACCAAGTCTCCGGCATCCTGACAACTGCCCCACCCGCCACCGCGTCACCACATACTTTATCCTCTCTCTTGCGCCTGCGGCAACCAACCCCTCTGTTGGCATGTCAGTCCTTTCTCCACCCCCGTTGTACCCTGGTTGGTGGGCATCCTTTTCCCCACATCCTTTCTTGTCCCTTCCCGCCTTTCCGTCCAACGCCATAGCCCGTTTCCGGCTAATTCAATCAGTCCAGACAATCTCGCTGCACGTACTGCCTTCTCGTTTCCACCCTCGTCCTCTAGTTTTCCACCGCCTGGGTCTCGAGTCTTCCTTCAGCCGCGCGATTCGCCATACCAAGCTCTTTATCGTCTGATGGGTTCCTTCCAGCCACGTCGTTAGCCCCCTGTTCCGTCCCAGCTCTGGCTGTGTTTGTCCTCCACTGCCTCTACCCGTCCCTAAGCCTCGAAGGCTTCAAACGTTACTACGCCCAAGCCGGTGCGTACGCAGCCTTACCAACAACACACGTGCAGCCGCCTCGGTTTGACGCCCAAAAGGCACTCGCCTCGTCCCTAGCTCCGATTGGACCCACCACCTAGCCCAAGCACGAAACGACCGTCAGTCGTCCTTATGGCTCCTAAGGCCTAAGGGTTTGCAACCCCACAACTCTCTGGGTGAGCCCCCCCCGCGCCCGCCCGTGACTCTGGGCAAATGGTTGGTTCCCACGTACAGGTTGGCCACAGCCGTGTTGGCTCCCACTCTGTCATGGCCGGGCCCCGAACTGGAGCAGAACCCATGCTTTCACAGTGCTTAATGCGTTCCCTTGAATGAGGAGAGGTTCATTCACGGTTTGTCCAGCTTGAACGTTATTGGCGGATCCAACCGGAGCTAGCGACGAGGGGACGGGTGAGGCCTTTCTCAATTGTGGCGTCGGCTCGTGTGGCACGGTTTTGCTACGCACATCAGGAACGAGCAGGATTAGGGTGCCTCCCTGGATAGCCCAACCTTGAATTGTTAGCCGGAAACCTGACACAGACAAGATAGGGCCAGACAGGTCCTGTCACAGAACAACTCAACTCCTGATAGGATCGCAGCGGGATTCGTATAGAGGAGACTGCAAGCTGGGGGGAAATCGACAGCAAAGGGTGCCTGGCGGAAGGATTCTCGGGAAGTCAAGAGGTGGTCGCTGAAACAGGTCGGTGGGACTACTGGCGAGCTAGGGAAGAAGAGTAAACGCGGGTGTTGTCTAGTAGGTCAAGGGGATCGTAAGGACATGATGCTGTCCCAAATGACCAGCCAGGGAAATTAAGATCAGAGAAAAAAGGATATACAGACCGGAACTTTAAAGAAGCAACGGAAAGAGGAAGGGAATATTAGTACACAGACAGATCATGCAGATTATTATGGCTTTCAACAAATTAAAAAGGAACACAGATCAAGCTGTATAGGGAAAGATTCCCTAGGAACAGGAACAACCAAACACGAAAAAAAAGGGAAAAGGAATAGGTGGCAGGTTCTCCGCCTCTCAGCAAGAAATACATAAAAGGTAGGAGGGGAAAATGTCCACAACAAAACCGAGACGCCCAGATCAGGAAACGGATGTCCAGATCCGTAACTTGGAGCTCTCACTTGCGCTCAAGACCACAAAGACCAAAGGCTGAAGTAGAATGAAATCAGTCGGGACTCAAAGCTCACGCACGCGGATCTCCTCATCCATACGACAGGAACTCGCCCAGATCGAAGGAAGCATGCGCTTTTAGTGGGCGCAAACAGAGTATAGATGGATTGTTTACCCCAGCTACTAGCC